>AWOL01S0019494.1:25499-62625 GCA_000715115.1 Nicotiana otophora | reverse complement strand
CCCCAGAGGTCACGGGGACAGATCAGAGGGAGGACCCGTAGGATTTCATAGATCAGCTTCACAGGATCTTTCGGGTTATGCATGCCACGGAGAAAGAGGCAGTCGAGCTAGCAACTTTTCGACTCTAAGATATAGCCATCCCTTGGTACGAGGGATGGAAAAGGACCAGGGGACGTGATGCACCTCCTGCTATTTGGGAGAATTTTTCAGATGCCTTGCTTGACTAGTACTTACCGCGAAAGATCCGACAGGTTCGAGTCAATTAGTTTCTAGCCCTCAAGCAGGGCAATATGAGTGTTCGAGAGTATAGTCTCCATTTTGACTCATTGGCCAGATATGCACCATCCATAGTTGCTACTATGCGGGATAGAATCCACAGGTTTATAGCAGGGTTGGCCCCAGAGTTGACCGAGGCATATGCTACCGCTGCATTACAGGATAGTATGGATATCTCCCGGATTCAGGCATTTTCCCAGAATACAGAAAGGGGTAGGCATCAGCAGCAGGGTACATAGAGGACTGACTCAGGGCAGCGTAAGAGGATGAGATTTGCTAGGTCTCAAGAGCAGTCTCTGTGTAGTTACAAGCCCCAGTACTTTGAACGGACACCTAGACCTCCGCCACCTCAGCTATAGGGTTACAGGTATAGCCGCTATACTCATTAAGGACTAGGTGAAAGCTCCCAAGTATTAAGTTTGCAGTGACAGCGAGGTTCAGGGCAGACATGGCCATTTCTGCCACGTTGTGCCATCTGTGGTAGAGGACACTTGGGCCAATGCCGAGCTGGTTCCGATGCTTGTTATACATGTGGACGTCCGGAGCATATAATGCGAGATTGACCAAATAGAGATTCTAGGGGTATGGCGCAACCAGTGAATTTAGCAACATGATCATCTATGTTCATGAATCCTTGAGGGCATGAGTCTCAGTCTTCAGCTGCTAGAGGTCGAGGTAGAGGTAGAGGATTCAGTTCAGGTAGTAACCAGAATCGTAGCTATGCGTTAGCGGGTCGACAGGACCAGAAATCCTCACTTGACGTTTTGAAAGGTATGTTGACCATTTGCTCTCACGATGCTTTTACCTTGATATACCCAGGATCTACTTTATCGTGTATTACCCCATTTGTTGCGGGGAAGTTTGGTTTAGTGCCTGAAATATCAAGTGATCCTTTTGCGGTATCTACACCAGTCGAAGAATTGATTATTGCTAGACGGGTTTACTGAGGTTGTACGGTATCAGTTTGTGGTCATCAGACCTCAGCCGACCTAGTTGAGCTAGAGATGTTGGATTTTGATTCTATCATGGGCATGGACTGGTTGGCAGCTTGCTATGCCATAGTTGATTGTCGAGCAAAGATAGCTAGATTTCATTTTCTGAGTGAGCCAGTCCTTGAGTGGGTAGGTAATACAGCGACATCCAGAGGTAGGTTTATTTCCTATTTGAAGGCAAGGAAAATGATCACAAAAGGGTGCAATTATCATATTGTGCTAGTTAGAGATATAGATACTGAGATACCTATTCTCCAGTCTATTCCAGTAGTAAAAGAGTACGCGGATGTATTTCCAGATGAACTTTCAGGTATTCCCCTAGAGCGAGAGATTGAATTTGGCATCGATTTGCTTCCGGAAACTCTAACCAATATCCATCCCTCCGTATAGAATGGCACCTGCTGAATTGAAGGAGTTGAAGGAGCAGTTAAAAGATTTGCTGGAGAAAGGTTTCATCAGGCCTAGTACTTCACCTTGGGGTGCAACGGTACTGTTTGTGCGGAAGAAAGACGGCTCGCTGAGGATGTGTATTGATTATAGGCAACTAAACAAGGTAACTATTAAGAATAAGTATCCACTTCCAAGGATAGACGACTTGTTTGATCAGTTGCAGGGAGCTAGATGCTTTTCAAAGATAGATTTGAGGTCGGGGTACCACCAGGTTAGAGATCGGGAGAGATATATCCCCAAGACAGCTTTCAGGACCCGATATGGCCACTTCGAGTTTCTTGTCATGTCCTTCGGGTTGACGAATGCACCTACCGTATTTGTGGACTTGATGAACAGCCTATTCCGCCCATATTTAGATCTGTTCGTGATAGTCATTATTGATGATTGTTTTGTTTATTCACGTTCAGAGGATGAGCATGCGGACCACCTGCGAGCGGTACTCCAAACCCTCCGTGACAGTAAATTATATGCTAAGTTTTCTAAATGTGAGTTCTGGTTGAAGTCTGTAGCATTCTTGGGGCACGTTGTATCCGATGAAGGTATAAATGTAGAAACTCAAAAGATTGAGGCTGTGAAATCCTGGCCTAGACCTACCACTCCAACAGAGGTTCGTAGCTTTCTAGGCTTAGTAGGATACTATCGGAGGTTCGTATAGGGTTTTTCTTCTCTTTCACACCATTAACAAAGTTTAACGCAGAAAGCAACTAAGTTTTAGTGGACGGAGGCTTGCGAACGGAGTTTCCAGGTGCTTAAAAATAGGTTGACTTCAGCACCAGTTCTAGCATTTCTAGAGGGTCCAGATGGTTGTGCCATGTATTGTGATGCCTCAGGTGTCGGGTTAGGATGTGTCCTGATACAACATGGGAAACTAATTGCGTATGCTTCAAGGCAGTTAAGGAAGCATGAGTGGAATTATTCGACCCATGACCTCGAATTAGCTGCGGTTGTCCATGCACTTAAGATGTGGCGGCATTATTTATATGGTGTTCATGTTGATGTATTCACAGATCATAAAAGCCTGCAATACATATTCAAGCAAAAAGAGTTGAATTTGCGACAGAGGCGATGGCTTGAGTTATTGAAAGATTACGANTTAAGATATGGCGGCATTATTTATATGGTGTTCATGTTGATATATTTACTGATCATAAAAGCCTACAATATATTTTCAAGCAAAAAGAGTTGAATTTGCGACAGAGGCGATGGCTTGAGTTATTGAAAGATTACGATGTTAACATTCTCTACCATCCAGGGAAAGCTAATGTTGTAGCAGACGCCTTAAGTCGCCGATCTATGGGTAGCTTAGCACATATAGAGGCCGAAAAAAGAAAATTAATTAGAGAGATTCATCAATTGGCATGTTTGGGGGTTCGGTTAGTAGACTCTTGCAATGGTGGAGTTGTACTCCAAAATACTACAAAATCATCTCTCATAGCTGAAGTAAGGAGAAGCAGTACGAGGACCCAGAGTTTGTCGAGTTGAGAGAGCGAGTTCCGCAGCAGAAGAAGCCGTTCTTAGAACTCAAGGGAGGCAGGGTTCTCAGATACAGGGTTGTTTGTGTGTTCCAGATGTAGCAGGGCTACGAGACAGGATTATTTTAGAGGCACATTATTCGTGGTACTACATTCACCCTGGGTCGACGAAGATGTATCATGACATTAAGGATATGTATTGGTGGAACGTTATGAAGAAGAACATTGCTGAGTATGTCGCTCAATACCCTAGTTGCCAGCAGGTGAAGATAGAGCACCAGAAGCCCGGAGGGCTAATGCAGACTATAGAGATCCCGACATGGAAATGGGAGGCGATAAACATGGACTCTATCATGAGTTTACCTCATTCTCATCATAAGTTCGATTCCATGTGGGTGATAGTCGATAGGCTCACTAAATCAGCTCATTTTCTACCGGTCAGATCTACATATACAACAGAAGATTATGCAAAATTATATATTAAGAAGATAGTGCTACTACACGGAGTACCAGTATCTATTATATCTAGGGGCCCAGTTTACAGCACATTTTTGGAGATCATTTCAGAAAGGTCTAGAGACTCAGGTGAATCTCAGCACACTTTTCATCCACAAACTGATGGACAAGCCGAGCGCATAATTCAGACGCTCGAGGATATGTTACGAGCGTGTGTGCTGGATTTTAAAAGAAGTTGGGATGAACATCTACCTCTTATCGAGTTTGCATATAATAACAGTTACAACTCCAGTATCCAGATGGCTCCGTACGAGGCTTTGTATGGGAGTAGGTGTAGATCTCCTATAGGGTGGTTTGATGTTGGAGAATCTGGGTTACATGGGCTAGACCTGGCTCAGCAGGCCATAGAAAAAGTAAAGCTTATCCGGGAGCGACTGTTGACAGATTAGAGTCGTCAGAAGTCATATTCTGACATGCGGCGACGAGATTTAGAGTTCAGGGTTAATAGCTGGGTATTCTTAAAGGTGTCACTTATGAAGGGTGTAATGAGGTTTGGCAAGAAAGGCAAACTTAGCCCACGATATATTGGACCTTATAAGATCATTCGGAAAGCGGGCCAAGTAGCTTGTGAGTTAGAATTGCCCTCAGAATTGGAGTCTGTCCATCCGGTTTTTCACGTATCAATGATATGGAAGTGCATTGGTGATCCTACCCGAGTGGTGCCCACGGATGATGTACAGATCTCAGAGGACTTGTCATACGAGGAAATTCCGGTTGACATCCTAGACCGACAAATATGCAAGCTATGGAATAAGGAGGTAGCCTCTGTGAATAAGAGATATGGCTCGAGGTGGGATACCTCAGCACAACCCTATTCAGGCCAGTAGGTTCTCAAGTAAGCTCTTATTTTTGACTTTCCAAATTTATAATAGACAGCTGTGTGAGGCCAAGTGTGGCATGTATAGTATGTTTTCTGGAGTAGGTATCTAAGAGTAAACATTCTAGGACGAATGTTTCTAAGGGAGGAAGGATGTTACATCTCGCGTTTCTCGTACGTTAAAGTTTCGTCTTCAGTTAATTGACATAGACTCGGGGGATGCGATTATCTTGAGGTTAGCATATTTATTCTATTTATAACAAGCAATAAGTAAGTTCCATGAAGGATAAAGGGTACACGAATTAAAGAAAATGAGTTTCGTTGAAAGTTGTCGATTGGGGATAAAATACGGGCCGAGCAATAATACCCGATATTTATAAACTAATACCATACAAGGTACCATATGACCATGATAGTATGATGTATAAAGCGTATTAAAAATAAGTAAAAATTTTAAGTAATTTGAGATAATTCTTAATTATGCGGGTAATTGATTAAGTATCGGGTAACGGGACATTACCTAATTACCTAATAAGTGGATAAAGATTAAACTTTCCCACCCCCATCCCCACGTGGCAGCAAGCCACATCTCAAAGGAATGACTCTTAGTCATTCTTATTAGGTGGCAACCTAATATGCCAAATACAAGGCATTTCAATTCAAAGAATTTCCATACAAAGATACTACAATGACAAGTGGGGACGTTAGTCATTCTGATGAATTTCAACAAATGCATTCTCAAGATACTACAATCAGATTTTAACATTTCCATACCAAAGACTCTACCGTCAGAAGTGAATTCATTTAAGCTTTTAACAAATCTCATTCTCAAACACTACAATTAGAAGTGGAGGAAACGTTGGCCATTCTTAGGAGTTTTCAACTTTTCATTTTCAAACACTTGAATCAGATTCCAAATATTACATTAAGCAACGTGATTCTTCAACCAATCCAATGAGAATTATTGGAACTTTAGCAACGTAAAATTTTGCGATTCTAACGGAGCATGGTGCAACCTTTTTCCAAGAACATCATACAGATTCTTCCCTACTCCAGGTATATTAAGGCTAAGCCCTTTCTTCATTTTGGCATGATCTCATAATTACACGAGTTTGATAACGAGGCATAAAGAAAGATTCATATCTCAAAATTTACGTATATTTTCCTAGTCTTGTAAGTTACAGTATTCTCCTTATCGGAACTTCATATCCAATTGAGTATTTCGTTTTTTCCAATCATGAGAGCAGAGAATCTATATATAGAGTATTACAATATTTTCATTACCATCGATCTATAATCGATGGGCAGGCCCCTATTGGGCAATCTCTGATCAAATGGTAAGTTATATACTAAGCCTACTGTGGCCAAGTGCCTTTGAGCGAGCCCAGTTGGTCGAGATACAGAGCCTAGTATGGCCGAGCACCTATGAGCGAGCCTGCTATGGTAGAGCAGTTATATATATATACCGAGCCTTATAAGGCCGGACAGCTATTTTACTTACTAAATTGAGAGAATAGAGTCAATATCAGCAGGTGAGCATACCTTCAGATTATCTTTGACCCCCAGTTATTTTCAGTTATTATATTATCGGTTCAGTTTCAGCTTTTAGTATATTGCCTTACATACTCGGTACATTATTTCGTACTGACATCCCTTTCTGGGGGCGCTGCATTTCATGCGTGCAGGTTCAAACAGACAGACAGGTAGACCTCCTCAGTAGGTGTTGCCCGAGTTCAGCTTTATCGATAAGCTCATCGTCCTTTGGAGTTGCCGGGTCTAGAAGTTTTGTGTACATCTTGTGTATATATGTAGATAGGTTATGGGTAGGTCGGGGCCCTGTTCCAATCACAGTACATCCATCAGTAGAGGCTTGTAGACATATCCTGTCAGTTAGTGCAGTATGTTGGGCTTGTAGGCCCTGAACATATATTTTGTTGGCTTGTCAGTTGTAGTAATTATGACGGCCTTGCCGGCCCATCTTTATGTTGATATTTAGTCAGCATTAGTCTCTATTCAATTTTATATTTTGCATCGCACATTATCTTGTAATGATCCCATGGCCAAAGTATGACATTACATGTTCAGAGTCTCTTAGTCGCAAGTGGTACACAAGGATCGGTGATGCACTGGGTGCTGGTCTCGCCCCCAGGCTCGGGGCGTGACACTCCTAGACACGAACTAACTAGATCCGCCTATCATTTTTCACAGCGGTCTGGAAGGAAATGTCACTCCCTGTCTCCTTGGCCATCTGAAGCCTGATAGTATAAGTGAGTCCATCAATGAATCTCCTCATTCAATCCTTTTCAGTAGGAAGCAAGACGATGGCATGACGGTCTAAGTCCAAAAATTGGGTCTCATACTGGGAAACAGTCATACTACCCTACTAGAGACGCTCAGAGTGCCTGTGGTATTCCTCTCTCAATGTAATAGGAACAAATTTCTCCAGCAATAGATGTGAAAACTGCTCCCAGGTAAGTGCAGGTGAATTCGCTGATCTAGTAAGTACATAATCTCTCCACTACCTCCTGACGGAACCAGTCAGCTGAAACACAGCAAAATCGACCTCGTTGCTTACAACTATTTCCATGTTCCACAGTATCTCATGGCAGTAGTCAAGATAATCTTGTGGGTCCTCAGAAGGTGTACCATTGAAGTGAACTATAAAGAGCTTAATAAACTTATCTAAAGAAGACATGGCGGGTATATCACCGGCCTGTGCCGCAACAACATGCTAAACTATCCCAACTGGCGGGACTATTGGAGCCTGATACTGAGGAGCCATCTGCTCCGGAGCGGGAGTAATGGGAGTTTGTGTGCCTCCCTTAGCCTATGTGACGACTAGTGCCACTGGAAATGTACCATTCTGGACCACACCCTCCATTAGGATAACCAAACAAACTAGAGCATTTTGAAGTACTGGAGTAGCTATGAATCCTTTCGAGACCTGAACTGATCCAACAGGTACAGTCTGAGTTGGAACCTCCGCTCCCAAATCCACAGAGGTTCTATAACAGGTGCTGCTGCTCGAGCTCTAGACTGAGCTCTACCCCTGCCTCTACCTCTGCCTCTACCTCGGCCTCTGGCACGACCTCGACCTCTGGCACGACCTCGGCCTCTGGCACGACCTCGGCCTCGGCCTCTACCCCTGGTCATAGTTGCCACCGAAGGCTCTGGCCCCTGTCTGTCGGTAGATGTATTATGCATTCTCGACATCCGCAAGAGAAAAATAATAAAATGTTTCAATCATCGATGATAGAATTAAATCGCACGACAGAATAAGAAAGAGGTGATATTATTCCTAAACTTCATAGCCTCTGAGAGATTAGTACAGACGTCTCTGTAGCGATCCTTCAGACTCTACTAAGCTTGCTCGTGACTCGTGAGACCTAAGTAACTTAGTGCTCTGATACCAACTTGTCACGATCCGAACTTTCCCACCTTCGGGACCCTGGTGACGTCTAATATTTTACTTGCTAGGCAACCCAATGATAGAATAATTTTAATATTTTTTAACAATTAATCTTGATTAAATAGTAATAAAATAAACAACTAGAATAATATCTGAATTTAGGTGAACAAACCAAACTAAATACGATGTCTAAATACCATCCCAGAACTGGAGTCACAAGTTCACGAGCTACTAGAATAATTCAAACAAGGGTCTGAATAAAGTAAAGCTGTCTGAAAGGAAGCATATAACTAAGATAAAGTAGAAGGGGACTTCAGAGTTGCGAATGCCGTGCAGCTATACCTCAAGTCTCCTCTGATAGTTGAATCCAAGCAAATCTACAGAACGCCGCTAGGACCAACTCCGGTATCTTCACAAGAAGTAAAAAGTGTAGTATGAGTACAACCGACCTCATGTACTCTATAATTGCCGAGCCTAACCTCAATGAAGTAGTGACAAGGCTAAGGCAGGCCGCTTACGTTAACCTGTACGCAATAATAATAATAACAACAACAGGAATAGGGGTAAAACAATTAAATCATATCAATAACTGAAGTCAATTCAACAGTCATAGCCAATCATTTCTTTTACCATTCCATTGTGGTGTGTAACCCGTTCCAACAATAAAATCCTTTAATTAATTTCAATCATGGTGTGCAACCGCTCCAACAATATAAACTTAGAATATAATCCGTTGCGGCGTGCAACCCGATCCAACAATATAATCTTTCAATTAAATTATGTTGCGACGTCCAACCTGCTTCAATAATATAAACTTAAAATAAATCTATTGCGGCATGCAACCCACTCCAGCAATATAATTTAACAACACTTGAATGTAAAACTACTCCAATAAATACCACATCTAATAAGAAATTATTAGGTGACAAAGCATACAATAATTATGATTTATTTTAGGGAAAAGGTAATGACAAGTAGCAATTAATTGTGAAAATCAGGGAGAGAATAGGCAACTTAATATTTAATATGCTAAATGTCAAGTAGCAATTAAGACACATAAGTCAAATAGGCATGTAGCAATTATAGCATGAATTTAAGACATAATATTGGACAAGGAATATGAGAGAAATAATTAATACAATGTTGGCTCCCCAAGTACACGCAAGTATACGTGGCCATCAAGTAATAAAGTGACTTGAAAGTCGGATGTCGAACCCACAGATGATCTAAAGCTTAACTTTTCTATTACAACTACTATTGTGAAATTCAAACACGCAACCAAGGAAGATATAGATTCCATGGTTGTGGTCGGTTTATCAATCTTATTGAGTTCATAATTACATCTGTTAATCCAAATTATCTATGATTGCTAGTTGACCGAATTGTTTATATGAATAGCATGTTTCCGCAATACTATCCGTCTATCCATAATATATCAACCCTATATTCCTATCGTCTTGAATCTATCATGAATGAATATAATACGATATTCAACTAAGCAAGACTGTTTGGTATATTCCTATCCTAACCGCGAAATCTTTTCCCAAGCCACGGGTTCTGAAACAAGCTCTCTCTAATTCTACTCTAATCTAAACACGGCTTTCCCAAGCATAGCATAGATAGTAAATAGAACTCAACTGCTGGCCAAGCAATTAAGGAATTATGCGTAGAATTAGAGAAACAACCAAAGATGATAACTCGAGTTAACAGTAATATAATTAATAAAATATAATATTCATGACAACCACAACCCTAGAACGCGAAGTTTATCTTCACATAGACATGGTAGGAAAACAACACATCATCAAGAAAAAGTGAAGATTACTAAGTTTGATGGAAGAAAGGTAAAATTTGATGAATTCCGGCCTCCACGGCGGCTCCGTGATCTCCCTCGGTCCAATCTCAGGACTCCTACCCTAAAAATTTTGTTTAAGGACTACTTATAAGTGTAGGATAAAAGCCTAGGTGAAATAACCAAGTCCAAAACCAAAAAGGAGACAAAATAGGCCTGAAAACCCAGAACACCCTCGCGATAGACCGTGCCTCGCGAGGCAAAACTCGGGTGAAGCTCGCTGCACCCCTTGCAACGCGAGGCAGAACGCCAGGAAATTTGCTTGCCTCGCCTGCTGGTTCTTTGATTCAAATTTTGGAGGGCTAACATTTTCCTTCTTTCACGTTTTTGTTTTCTCTTTTCAATTGTTCTTTTATCTTCTTTTTGTCTTCTTTTGTTTTGTTACACTTTAATCTACATATCCACTAATCAAATAATCATAACTCCATTCTTGTAGTGTATGAAATACACATAAAATCTCTACTTTGCTCCAATTTCATCTTCAACGTACCTACACATAAAATAAACTCAATTAAGCACAAATATAGTATAGTTTAGCATTAAAGCACCAAAATTAGCAACGGGTAGAGAAATATTAGATATACACGAGAGAAAGCTCATTCTTAGAGTGGGTGAGGAGACTGTAACTTTCGAGATGAAAATAGAAACGGGGGTAAAACAGGAGAATCCATCTGCAAGTTTTGAGTGGACAGTGAAGGGCTCAATAGAGAAGGTTGCGGCGAGTGAGAAAGATAAGTGTGGGGTGAACCCCAAGAAGGTGGAGAATGGTCTATCTGCATAGATGTGCACATTAGTTCAAAGGCGAGGAATGGATCCTGACTTCGACTCAGATCCCGACTAGATATTTAGGGAAGTTTTCTTTACCTTATGCTTTTTAATTGTGTGTCATGGGGACATGCCACAACTTAAAGTGTGGGGTGAGGGATAATTGTATGTTGTATGTATATGTGTTAGTTTAGTTTTTGTTTTAGTAGTTAGAGATAGAAAATAATTGAAAAGAACATAAAAATATCAAAACTTTTAATTTTTCCCGACGATGGATATCACCGACAGGTTTCTTGAGGGATTAAAGTTGAAAGAAAAAAGACAAAAAGATTTTATTTTGTTAGGTAGTATAATAATTACCCTTTAGTTTTTCTTTTTGCCTCGGTTCTTTTCCAAGGGTTTAGTTGAACTGGGTGTAGTTAGTTTTTATTTTTTTAGGAGTAGGAAATCTTGTACTATGATTTGAATTGAAAGAAATATATCTTAATTTTATTATGCCTTGAGAATAGTGAGTGCTTTAATGTGACGCTTAGGCAGAGTTTTTGACTCTTGTATAAGTATCTTAAATTGCATGATCTTAACTTTGCTTAACTTCTTTGACTAGAGTGTCTTGATGAGTCCGATCCCGAGTGAGTTATGTGCCATGTGGGTGTGAGGTTTTGTGTTATTCTGTGCATTGCATTTGATATCTAGAACTAACCCTGTGTGTTTGCAAAGCAAAATAGTAGTTTTATTTAGTCTTGGAAGTGATATAGGTATTTCTTTGTTGAGCCAGTTATATGCTTTTACCCATGTAATTATTATATATTTTAGTTAAACCATTTGAGCATGTAATCCTGTTTCTTTGGCAACCACATTACAAGCCTTACCCATTTGTTCGAATTGCCCATCTATTTGAACCTTTTACCTCTCGTGAGCACTTGAATTTGATATGAACTTTGTAAAAATTGAAGTGTGACGTGGTTGGTTTGGCTTTTGAGTGGAACTAATGAAATAAGGAGAAGGGTGCATTATTTTGAAAAAGTAAGAGCCACTTGAATTGAATAAGAAAAAGAAAAAAAATAAGTGTATGATTGTGAAACTTATTCTTTGATAGTGGTGACTCTTGATGTAATTGTGCTTAAAGAAGTTAGGAGTTAATGTATATTGATGTGAAGGTGGAGTTATGATTTGACATAAGTGTGGATGTTTTGAACAATGAAATGTATATGTATTAAAGTTCTTAGGGATGTGTAGTCACTCTTATATCTAAATGTATCCTACCCATCCCACAGCCTACATTACAATCAATTAAGGTCCTACTTGATCCTTGACTGAATGAGCTCAATTAGTAGAGTAGTACGTTACGGGCAAGCTTATGGTACGTCTTTTGTGGCACATGAATGTTGTTTATGAGAGTGAGCGAATTCTTTCTATCTTGAGTTCCTAATTGTTCTTAAATGTTAGTGTGTGGAACTACTCTCTTTTGTTGTGTGAGGGCACTTGATTCATTAAGGAAAGGTAATGTCGTTGACCTCTGAGTTAGAGTAAGTGAGAGGGTTATAAATAATGCGTGGTGCTTTTGAGTCAAATCTTGAGGCGAGGATGTTACGTTAGAGTGCTTAATCTATTTCAAATATTCTTGGTGTGATGAGTAAGGAAAGTTGCTTAAAAAGGTCGTGTCTATATGAAGTGTAGTTCGATTGCTCTAGGACGAGCAATGCTTTAAGTGTGGGGTGTTGATGATAGGCTATAATCTCGTATTTTAGTCGCTTATTGCAATCTAATTTACTGCACTTTACTTGTGTTTTTGCTTTAATTGATAGTGTTTTGCACTTATTGTGTGTTTTATGCCTTGTAGGAGTAATTCTGAGCTATGTAGATATTATGGAATGAATTTGAGTGATTTAGAGCTTTGAAGTCTGAGTAAAAGCCCAAGAGATTAATCTGGGATCGTGTTCGGAGGTCGAGGACCAAGCCTGGACGTCAAAATGCAAGAAAAATCCATACTCTGAGAAATCCCCACTGCCGCGGCGCAAGGGGAAATGCAGCTGCCCATTTTCCTGCTTTTTGTCAGAAATCAACTCTCTGTATTTCCCCACTAATGCCCCGCATGGCGCGTCTCCCCATGCGATGCGCCTGTGCAATTTTTATAGAGTAAATATCCCATTTCGGCTAGGAAAAGGTGATTTCGTTTGGGCCCGACCCTACTTAGTATAAATACATAGAAAAATATTATTCGCTGGAATTTTGACATATTGCACACCTAAGGAGGCTGAGGCGAAGTTGGAGAAGCAAAAGCACAAAGATTTCATCATTCAATCCTCGCTCAAGACCCGAGTTTGGATCGTTTTATGTTTTTCTTTACTTTAAATATATTTGTGATGAATTGCTCCATATTTAGAGAGTAGCTCCCTTTAGGATTTGATGAATTTGGTGTATTGATATTTTTGTGAATTATAACTCCATGTATAAACCTTGTATTTAACTCAAAACTAGTATAAATCACTTACCTCATGATTGATGGTAAAACTAGTGCTCCAAAATCGCTCCTAGGTCGGCTCCCATGGAGGAAATGAGCCAAAACCCGCTCGTAAAGGAGCACACTGCCCAGTGACCTCTTGCACCTACGGTTACTTGACCGCTTCTGCGTACCCGCAGGTGCGGACGAAATACCACTTTTGTGGTCCTCCTTCAGGCCCCTCAACTCCGCATTTGCGGCCCCATACGCGCTTCTGCGCCTTCGCTTCTGCGGCTCCACATGCGCAAGTGCGGTCCCGCTTTTGCGGAACTCGACCGCATCTGCGCTCCCAGCCTTCCCCAGTGAGAACCGCTTCTGCGACCCTCTTGGATGCTCCTGCGGCTCCGCACCTGCGGCCAAAACCTCACAGGTGCAGTTACACCAGAAGACAGATGCTTCAATGTTTCCTTCCAAGTCCAAACTCGATCTTCTACGGAAACTTAGTGGTGAGATGCTTGCCTTGCTACGATTTGCAGCACCAGAGTCTCCCCTACCTTATTTATTATTTCTGTCTATTACCTTTCAGACAATAGTTGTATTAATTTTGTATATTCTCTAGATTGCTCATGCACTTTTAGCACCGGGTTTTAAGGACTTTTAGCATTTATCTACTCTTGTACTTATCATTTCTATCACTACATTGGATGTACTTATCACGCTGGTATTTCATTGAGAAAAGAATTTATATGGTTGCATGAGATCTTACTTATTTTGTTCTTTTAAAAGGAAAACTTTTGTTTTAAATATTAAAAAGGGGTAATAATTAAATTGTAGTTTCACTTATGGACTTGCCTAACGATGATGTTAGGTGCCATCATGACCTATTATGGGTTTGAGGTCGTGACACCCATTGTCTTTCCACGACCTTTCCTTATTCTAGTTGAATTATCTGACTATAAAAATAAAAGTCAGTTCAAAATACTATCTAAAATTCAGAAATGGTAAGAGTGTGTATATATATATATATTAGTATTTGCTATGTTACAAATAAAAACTCTATTGTTACAAGTTTAACATAAATAAAAGTTGCAAATATTAATATATTTTATTCCAACTTGAACACAAAAGAATCCTAGATGCTGGAATATAAAGATAGTATGTGTCATGTCATTCTAGTTTCTTATATTCTTCCTCCTTGAAAATGTTTTAAGAATCCATTTATGTTAATGTCATTGCTTATTCTTCATCCTCAAGCGCCAGGAAAAGATATTGATTTTTATTTGCATCATTTGGTGGATGAATTGAAAGAGTTATAGAGTGAAGGTATAGATACATTTGATGCATCAAGTGAGGAGTTCCTTCAGAATGCATGCTGTTGTTATATGGACCACAAATAATAATTTTCCAACTTATGGTAAGTTCGTAAATTCATTACTGTCTAAGAATTCTAAATAATTATTAAATAGAAGATTTTTTAAATAAAATTAAGTAGTATACTATTTGCAAATAAGTTTAATGTAGTTTAGGAATATAAACTAATATTAAACATACATTATTTTTTTATGGAATAGGTAATTTATCTGGATGAAGTACGAAGAGATATATGGCGCGTCCTACTAGCAATAAAGATACACCTTCATACAAGTTAATTAAGATACGTGATCATAACGAGAACAACTACATATTCAGTGAATACAAGGACCTAAGAATCCTAAAAGGCCAATTTTCCACAAATAAGTCCGAGCACATACTCGTCACCTCGCGTCTACGGACTACAATTAGCATAGAAAACTCAAATCCCAAGGGGTAGTTCCCCCACACAAAGTTAGGCAAGATACTTACCTCAAAAAAGACAGACCGATACTCAAAAATAAACTTCTTAGGTGAAATGGCCTCCGGACGGCTCAAATCTAACCAAAATAACTACAAGCACAAATAAAACACTTTTAAGAAACTATTCTGGATCATATACCCTCAATATTTATCAAAATCTAAAAATCGACCCAAAAGTCGACCCTCGAGCCCGAACGTCGGAATCCGACAAATTTCATAAAACCCGAACACCCATTCCGATACGAGTTCAACCATACTAAAATTATCAAATTCCGATACTAATTCGTCCCTCAAATCATAATTGTTTTATTTTGAAACTTTTCTTCAAAAATCTCCATTTTTCTAAACTCAAAACACAAATTAAATGTTATTAATAATGATAAAATCATAGAATATAATAAATTCTAGGTGAAGAACACTTACCCAATCGATTTGCTTGAAAAACCCACAAAGAATCGCTCAAAACCGAGCTCTAGAACTCCAAAAAATGTTTAAAATGGCTATCCCTCGGAATAGAGAACTTTATATTCTGCCCAGGTATTTTGTACATCGCGATCGCAGAAGAGGAGCTGCGATCGCGAAGAGGAAATGGCTACTGCCCGGAATTGGTGTTGTGCGATCGCGAAGAAGGAAAATAATGGCCCAGGAACTGGGCTACGCGAACGTGTGAAACGGCACACGAACGTGAAGGAGGGGAAATCACACTTACGCGTTCGCGGATAGAATAGTGTGAACATGTAGAGGAAATGGTCACCAGCTCCAAGCTCCTAGTTTCTACTACGCGAATGCGATGGAGAAGATGCGAACGCGAAAAAGGGGAAGGCAGGCTTCTGTGATCGCGAAGGAGTTATGCGAACGAGGAGAAAAAATTATTCATCCTCCAAAATTACACTACGCGAACGTTGAGGAAGTGATGCGGATGCGATTAAGGAAACCGGATGACAGAAAATAACAGTCCCAAAATAGGACGAAATAGCCCGTAGCCTATCTGTAACTCACCCGAGGCCCCCGGGACCCCGTCTAAATATACCAACAAGTTTCATAACCTAACATGAACTCGCTCGAGGTATCAAATCACATCAAACAATGCCGAAACTACAAATCGCGCCAAGAATCGAACTTATGAACTTTCAAATCTTCCAAATTCAAAAACTCGTGCGAAAAACCTATCATTCAACCCGTAATGACGTCGCATTTTGCAAGCAAGTCCCAAATGATATAACGGAGTTGTTTCAACTCTCGGAATCACATTCCGACCCTAATATCACCAAAGTCAACTATTGGTCAAACCTCTCCACCTTCCAAATTTCAATTTTTCAACTTTCGCTGAAATGCTTCAAATTATCCTACGGACCTCCAAATCCAAATCTGGACGCACGCCTAAGTTCAAAATCACCATACGAAACTGTTGAAATCATCCAAAACCCATTGTGGAGTCATTTTCACAAAAGTCAAATTCCGGTCAACTCTTACCGCTTAAGCTTCCAAAACTAGAATCCTTCTTCTGATTTGACTCCGAATCATCCGGTAACTGAACTCGACCATGCACGCAAGTCAATACACACATAATACGAAGCTGCTCAAGACCTTATGCCTCCAAACGAGACATAAATTCTCAAAACAACCGGTTGGGTCGTTACAAACAATAATCATACAACATCTGTCTAGGATGTAAATGATATAGGATAAAATAAATAGTATGATGGAGACTTTGTGGACTGTGATGCCTAGCCTGGAATGCAGCTCACCAAAAGTCTCCTCAATAGGTGTGCCTACGCGCCAAGATGATCACCAAATGAACCTTTCAGATCTTGTACATTTAGTGTAAAAATACAGCAAGAGTACGTAAATTAATGCGTATACACTAAGTATCTAGCCTAACCCCGGAGAAGTAGTGACGAGGGGTCGACATTGACACTTACTAGAGGGGTAAATCTGTAAGTTAACTAATCTTCCAAATATTTCTTTTAAAGTATGAATTTTTCAGTCTTGTATTCTACCTCATCAGCTCAGGTGTATCAAGTACTAGTAACAAATGGATAAGAAATACCATATAAAATGTCGGGCATCAGTGGAAAGATAACCTCGTGAATGTTCGGACTACCAGCGATATAACGCATGATTATGACGAGGTCATTTGTCCCGATTCGGAATAATGTGTACATTGTCGAGGGTCGAGCGGCACGAACCTTAAATGCATCTATTATACTGCCGAGGCGTTCAGCCCGCTCCACAAGAAAGGAAGGAAGTTATTGAATTACGAGACACGTGATTATAATACAGTACATGGGCACAATAATAAATATACCCTTTTACATTTATCAAATATCTTGGCAACAACTCAAGGTGATAAAGCTCGGCCTAATATATCTATATGTTCCTACATCAATCTCAGTTAAAATTTCAATTAATTAAGCTAGCAAAGTGAGTCCAAACAATTCAAATATTACATGATAAAGTCTTAAGTCTCCTCGGACATAAACATACTTTAGCTACGTACGGACTCTTGTCACCTCTTGCGTACGTAGCACCCACAACTAATAGCACATAACAATTACATCACCTAAGGGGTAGCTTCCCCCTCACAAGATTAGACAGGAGACTTACCTCGCTCCAAAGTTCCATAACCGGCTCCAACGCCTCTCTAACTCTTCAATTCAAAGACAAACGATGTGAAACTAGTAAAACAATGTGCAATTCAATCGAAATATCCTCCAATGCTTATAATTAATCAATTTATAAAAATTTCCAACTCCGCCTGAAAAGTCAATAGAGTCAACCCCCAAGGCCCACGTGCCCGAATTCCAAACATGTTTGAAGATAAACTTTACCCATAGCATTACGAACTCAAATATATGATTTATTCCAAATTTCATGTCCAATTTCATGGTAAAAATTCAAAAATACCAAATTGTAGGTTTTCTTTAAAATCCCACAATTTTTCACAAATTTCCATGTTAAATCCTTATAGAATCTGTGTAATTAACTTACAATACGTATGAATTACTTACCTTGCAATAGGTGATGAAAATCTTCCCTCCTAGAGCTCCAAGAATCGCCCAACCAAATGAAAAAGTGAGATAAATGGGCCAAGTCCCGAAATATAAACTCACTGCCCAGGTCCTTCCTCTTCTTCGCGGACGAGACGCCCAGAATGCGATCACGTTGCCCAGCCACTTCCTCTTTCGCGATCGCGAGCCCCACTACGTGATCACATAGAACAACTCTTCCCAAACAGGCCAGCCCCGTTAACTCAACGCGTTCGCGGTAGCTCCCATGCAAACGCGAAGAACCTCCAGCTCGACCTCCCCAAACGCGACCCTTTAACGCGATCGCATAGAACAAAATATCCACCATTCCACTTAACCTTTCGCGATCGTGGACCTCTTCTCACGATCATGGAAGAGTAAACCAGATGCCCAGAAACCAGCAATTCCATAATGTCCAATATTAGTCTAAACTTGATCTGAGACACATTTGAGGCCCTCGGGGCCCCGTCTAATTACACCAAGAAGTCCCAAAACATAACACGAACATAGTCGAAGCCTCCAATCACGCCAAACAACATCAAAACTACTAACCGACGATCGAAACCTTTCTTTAAACTTTCAGACGCTCAAACTTTGAAGAACGTGTCTGAATCATACCTAAACATTCCAAAATGATGCCAAACTTTATGCACAAGTCACAAATCACGATACGAACCTATTCCAAGACTCAAAACTCCAAACAGACATCGATAACACAAAATTCCACCTTAAACCAAACTTAAGAAATTCTAAAACCTTCAAAATGCCAACTTTTCACAATATGCTCTGAAATGCTCCTGGGCGACCCGATACTCAACCCGAACATACGCCCAAGTCCAGAATCATCATACAAACCTATTGGAACCTTTGAATCCCAATTATTAGGCCGTTTGCTTAAAGTCAAACCTTAGTCAACTCTTCCAATATAAAGCTTCCGGATTTAGAATTTTCCATCCGAATCAACTCCGAACTTTCGGAAACTCAATTCCGACCACACGTACAAGTCATAAAACATGAAGTGAAGCTACTCAAGGCCTCAAACCGCCGAACGACGCGCTAGAGCTCAAAATGACAGGTCGGGTTGTTACATTTTCCCCCACTTAAACATATATTCGTCCTCGAACATGCCAAGAACTGTTCAAGAGTTGTCCAAAATCACTATTTAACGCCTTGTGCACCTACCCGTGCCACCACAACCCATATGAACACACTTGCTTGAGCCAGATTGAAAATCCTTACTTTTATATAGTTAATAAGCCTTAAAACCAAATTCCAACCTCCGAATTTCTCTACAAGACCCGATTCTAGCATACGAACGTTGCATCAATCACCAGACACTGTACCCAACATGACCATGCTCCTCCGCTGAAATCACACCATGCACCACATAAGTCGCTTGACCAGACCAAAATAGTTGAATTTTCACGAACCCGGTGCCCGCAATACACCTCATAACATATATAAGTCCTATTCCAACTCTTGCAATATTGTCACGACAGAAGAGATGTGTAGAAACTCATAACCTCGTGACAAATCGACAATTCATGGAGTCTCTCCTCCTGACAAGGACCATCACCTCATTCTAAAATAAATAATGGTATTTGCTCCTTAATACACCTTATATAGATCTGATTGCATTGATTTCAGGTCCAATAATCTCGTCTCATCCAGTACAAGCTGCTCAGGACATAAGCCACCTCAAAGACTGACCAAGATCTCATATGACTCCATCAGTGCGTCGGCAAGCCACAGCTTGAATAGGCTACATAAAAAGGAACAAACTTTGGAAAAGAACTACCCATCCCGCGTAACGAATAAAACGGTCGAACAGATGCTTTGAACCCTTCTCACAGAATGAGAAACAAAATACACACGAATAGATATAGGGAATCGTACTCAATATCTCACTGTTACAGCATGCAACCTGATTCACACATGGTACTATTACGGCGTGTAACCCGATCCAAATATGATATTATTGCGGCGTGCAACCCAATCCAAACAACATACCTGTGGCGGCGTGCCACCCGATCCACACATAGCAATAAATAAAGAAATACCCATCAAGACGATTATGATCATACCATACTGGGATAAATTTTTTCAAGGATCCACAAAAACCCTATCTATGACACATAAGAATAGCCGTCAAATTCGAAACAAACTCACACAGTCCACAACCCAAGAAATAGAACGCCTCTCAGGCATAAACTCTCACATTACCGCTAGTACCAGAATCTCCATACTCGGTTCCAATTATAACCATAGAGTGACTAACATGCCACACTTATACAATTCCCCCATGAGGTACGCTCCCACGATCTTCCGCACCAGGTAGCAAAGTCTGCACCTCCATACCACCATCCGTACTAATTCTGTAAGGCAAACCACAATCCGCAAATAAATACACAATGCCTCTTTCACAGAACACCACTCTCAGGCGACACTATGATAGTGACAGCTTCCTCTAAACATCTGAAATTTTCCCCGCTCATCTGATCTAGTGACACTTTCATCAACACCGAGCCACAACCTTTAATCCTTAACTCCCAATTCCCATGCCGCTCACTGCACCTATCATGCCGCTACGCAAGAGTATAATAATTTCATCATAACTCCTGCACCACCAATAGAATAAACACTTCATCGTCTAGAACCCATTTCACTCAACACATTTCAGAGGAATGATGGCAACACGGAACTGAATTCCCATAACCGCAGAACATAAAAACCTCAAGTTATGGTCTAACCCACCATAACTCTTCCGGGATCCATCTACACATAACACGCCATTATAATCAAATACCTCCAAATCAATCAAATTACAGCGACTGTCAAGCCTGCACGTACAACCATAAACCACCTGTATAACTTAACACGCCGAAATGACTGATCATTGCTACAATCATGTTGATTCAAACCATTACTAACCGACCTCACTTCCTTTAATTTACTCTTAACTTTCTTTAGAAATAATAATAGCTCCATTAAATAACATAACGAAGCTCAACAACACTCCTCCCGAGTGACCTAATTCACGAGACTACGTCGTCTCAATACCCATAAACCATCTCCTACCCCCCTCATGCGCACAATAGCATCTCCAACTGGTACACCCATTCTGAAAGACCTTCCGCGAATCCGAAACAGTTTCTCCTATTTTTCCAATACTGCCCCGCAGACCTAATGATAACATAGAAAATTCCCCGAGTATTCTTCACACTCTGCTACAAAATCCCAATCTTCAGTCATATAACGAACCCAAAAGTCCTTAGACACCGCTCTTACATTCTCGAACCAATTAGAACCACTGTTGAGAGTCACCCATTCTGACTTGGTCCGAATATATAACCAAATCCTAGTGCATTGATAGCACATGAACACTCCCAAAGAAGCAGCCGGATGAATTCCTTTCCTCGCACATCACATCCATAATAAGCACAAGCTTTAAGTCTTCCCAAAAACATGTACATGAATCAATAAGGCAAAATATAGCACACACTCATCAAGTTCTTTGCTCGAATTACCCCGATATTTTCTTTTCTTAGTCATAAACAATCCACCAATGCACTGATAACAAGAAACTGCACAAGCCGACAATCACGCGATCCAATCGCATACGGTGGGCTCCCTCACTTAGCTTTAAGCTACTATCTCATAAATCTAGAACCCCCAAAGATTCCTCCTTCTCAATCACCATGATAGCGCACCCTCAACCCGCCAAATTTCTTGTAGTCTCTTGTTAAACTTTTCTTGAACATTCCGAAGCATCGTCGACAATCGCATATTCGACTTTCTGTTGGGTAGTAAGTAGAACTCTTCATAGAAACTTCATACCTGCTCACAGTAGATAACCCACCTGCGGAATTCCATTTCGACACTTCACTGGGTACAACTACCACGAAATCAGTAAACCCTCCTGAGCCTATGCTCGTCCACCAACTGTACAAGTTTGTTCATTCCCCATTGACCTCAACTGAAAGTCCGACAATATATTCCAAACTCGGAGTCACGTCGTATTCCAATACAATAATCAAGCTCTTACACCCCTAAACACTCCAAGCCAACTTCCTTTCGTCATATTCAATCTACCCCAGCATAATGGACACCATTCCAAATAAAATTCGTAGACCTAGTCACTGTCCACCATGATCCCCAAATCGCCTAAACGTTTCTCAAGGCATGTGACTATCCTACCACAGAATCCATATGCCACTCTACCACTCCCACTTCGGTTAAACCATCTCTTTTAAGCAACTTCTCGACATCTGCTTTTCATATTTGACATGCTAGCAATTCAACCACCGCGAGACACCTCCCACCATGTCATTCCTCATCTTTCGCTGCCCAAATGCTTCCTCAAATCAAAACCCATCTCTGTAGCACCTGAACTAATAAATTGCTACCAACTCTAAGCCTCCTCGAAGATCATCTTTCTTGAGCCATCAGCATTAGAAACACCGATTCGATTCTGAAATCGCTACATACCGCCATCTCTGACAACCGCTTCTCAGGCACCATTTCACAACACCCTGCCCCGAAGGCAAATCAAAGAAAACCATAACATCGGCGAACCTTAATGCATTCAAACAAGGAAGACGACACCACATCACAAATGATAATTCCACTATGCTCAAAAATATCAAGTCTCGTTACTCCATTAACTAAAGCTTGAACATTTATAGTCTGATTGCCTTTCCTCTGCTGGAATTAAATGCCTTACCTCTAAACTATGCACTGAGAAATCCTCCTTTCGAGTCATTAACTGCCTCGACATATAAACAAGCACCCTACCAGTACATCAACACTGAGGGATAACAACGCACGAACATCATGATAGTCTGTGCATAGCCTCGACACCATAGGAAATACAGATGATGGGCTGAAACGACAGAACACCCTTTGTCAAGGCGATGATAATAGCTTTCCCGAATACGCAGGGAGAAACATCCTGCACCACGCCTGCAGTACCACTACAAATCCTCGATGCCCAATTGATAACAAGTACTCCACGTCACATAATATTGACTAGGAAGTAAATGAAGGCATAAGCTCTAATGGAATCAAACCGCATGAAAAGGAATCAAGAAGAAAAGTGCTCCTAACAGCCATGTAGCCTCTCGAAGATAAGTACAGATGTCTCCGTACCGATCTGCAAGACTTTACTAGACCTTCTCATTAATCGTTAGACCCAAGTGAACCTACAACTTTGATACCAAGCTGTCACGACCCAAAATTCACTATGGGTCGCGATGGCGCCTAACGCCGCCGTCAGGCAAGCCAATTGTGAGTAATCTATTTAATTACTCATTTTATTATTTTCAAAATTTTAATTTTAATAAGAAGGAAATTTATACTTTTAAATCCACAAGAATGTACAAAATTGGTAGTTTGTAAAAGAAATGAAAGGCGGTGATAATATACGGAACAATAAGCATCAACTAGTATACCCCGAAATCTGGTGTCACAAGTGCATGAGCATTTTTCTAGGGAGAAAAATAATAATACAACATTTATCTAGGATGTAAATGAGATAAAATAAAATAAATAGTACGATGGAGACTCCGTGGTCTGCGATGCGGAGCCTGGAATGCAGCTCACCTAAAGTCTCCTTAACAGGTGCGCCTACGTGCCAAGATGATCACCAAATAAACCTGTCAGATCCTGCAGATTTAGTGCAGAAGTGCAGCATGAGTTCATAAATCAACGCGTACCCAGTAAGTATCTAGCCTAACCCCGGAGAAGTAGTGATGAGGGGTCGACATTGACACTTACTAGAGGTCCAACAAAGCAATATAATAAAACAATAAGCAGATGGGAAACCCATAGCCATAACGGGGTAAATCTGTAAGTTACCTAATCTTCCAAATATTTCTTTTAAAGTAAGAATTTCTCAGTCTTGTGTTCTACCTCATCAGCTTAGGTGTATCAAGTACCAGTAACAAATGGATAGGAAGTACCATATATAATACGAGGAATCAGTGGAAAGATAACCTCGTGAATGTTGAGACTACCAGCGATATAACGCATGATTATGCCGAGATCGTTCGGCCCGATCCAGAATAATATGTACACTGCCGAGGGTCGAGCAACACAAATCATAGATGCATCTATTATACTGCCGAGGCATTTGGTCCGCTCCACAAGAAAGGAAGGAAGTTATCGAATTATGAGACACGTGCTTATAATACAGTACATGGGCACAATAATAAATATACCCCTTTACATTTATCAAATATCTTGGCAACAACTCAAGGTGATAAAGCTCGGCCAAATATATCTATATGTTTCTACATCAATCTCACTTAAAATTTCAATTAATTAAGCTAGCAAAATGAGTCCAAACAATTCAAATATTACATGATAAAGTCCTACGTCTACCCGAACATAAACATGCTTTAGCTACGTACGGACTCTTGTTACCTCGTGCGTACATAGCACCCACAACTAATAGCACATAATAATTACATCTCCTAGGTGGTAGCTTCCCCCTCACAAGATTAGACAGGAGACTTACCTCGCTCCGAAATTCCATAACCGGCTCCAACACCTCTCTAACTCTTCAATTCAAAGCCAAACGATCCGAAACTAGTCAAACAATGTGCATTTCAATCAAAA
Organism: Nicotiana otophora; assembly: GCA_000715115.1. Lineage (NCBI taxonomy): Eukaryota > Viridiplantae > Streptophyta > Magnoliopsida > Solanales > Solanaceae > Nicotiana > Nicotiana otophora. The sequence goes on along the minus strand of AWOL01S0019494.1, from coordinate 38,156 downwards.
TATACTCCAATGCTTATAACTAATCAATTTATAACAACACCCAACTCCGCCCTAAAAGTCAATAAAGTCAACCCTCGGGCCCACGTGCCCGGATTCCGAACATTTCTGAAGATAAACTTTACCCATAGCATTACGGACTCAAATATATGATTTATTCCAAATTTCATGTCCAATTTCGTGGTAAAAATCCAAAAATACCAAATTCTATGTTTTCTTCAAAATCCCATGATTTTCCACAAATTTCCATGTTAAATCCTTATAGAATCCGTGTAATTAGCATACAATACGTGGGAATTACTTACCATGCAATAGGTGAAGAAACTCTTCCCTCCTAGAGCTCCAAGAATTGCCAATCAAATGAAACAGTGAGAGAAATGGGCTATGTCCCGAAATAAAAACTCACTGCCTAGGTCTTTCCTCTTCGCGATCGCGAAATAACCCTCGCGATCGCGAAGGCCAAACAGCCTTGCCCCCAAAATTTCTTCTTCGCAGACGCGACGCCCAGAACACGATCGCATTGCCCAGGCACTTCCTCTTTCGCAATCGCGAGCCCCACTACGCGATCGCATAGAACAACTCTTCCCAATAGGCCAACCCTATCCAATCATACCGACAAGTCCCAAAACATAACAGGAACTTAGTCGAAGCCTCCAATCATGCCAAATACCAGCAAAACTACAAATCAACGATCAAAACCTTTCTATAAACTTTCAAACATTCAAACTTCGACGAACGTGTCCGAATCATACCTAAACATTCCGGAACGATACCAAACTTTACGCCCAAGTCACAAATCACGATATAAACCTATTCTATGACTCGAAACTCCAAACAAACATCGATAACACCAAAGTCCACCTCAAAACAAACTTAGGAAATTCTAAAACCTTTAAAATGCCAACTTCCACAATATGAGTCGAAATGCTCCCGGACGACCCGATACTTAACCCGAACATACGCCCAAGTCTAGAATCATCATACGAACCTATTGGAACCTTCAAATCCTGATTCTGAGGCTGTCTGCTCAAAAGTTATACCTTAGTCAACTCTTCCAACTTAAAGCTTCCGAATTTAGAATTTTCTATCATAATCAACTTCGAATTTTCCGAAATTCAATTCCGACCACACGTATAACTCATAAAACATGATGTGAAGCTACTCAAGGCCTCAAACCGCCGAACGACGTGCTAGATCTCAAAACGATCGGTCGGGTCATTACACTCGTCACCTCGCATATACATCGCTACACATGTAACTCACATAGCACATAGCTAAAGGGTTCCTAATTCCCTTAAATCAAGGTTAGGACCAACATTTACCTCGCTCTGAAAGCGAATCAAAGCTAAATTGGTGCCTTTCCTATAAAATATGCCTTCAAACCAATCGAATCTAACCAAAATCGACTCAATAACATCAAATAATGCTAGGAAAGTCAATTACAATACATAAAGTTAAGATCTTTACACTTTTCCCAAAAAGTTAACAAAAGTCAATCCCGGACTCGCTTGGTCAAAACCTGAGGTTCAGACCAAAACCCGATTACTCATTTACCCTCGAGCCCGGTTATGTAATTTATTTCGAAATCCAAACTCAATTCGAGGTCAAATCCCTAATTTAAAACAATTCCTAATTCTACCCAAATCTCTAATTTTTACCATGCAAAGTCTAGATTTGATGTTGAAAACACTTGAAAAGTAATGGGTAACTAAAAAGAAATAGACTAAAGTTTATTACCAATGAATTTAGGAAGAACGTCCCTTGGACAAATCGCCTCTAGGGTGTTTAGGGTTGAGTGTTTGAAAGAAATGAGCTAAATCCCGTTTTTCCCCCCTCTTTTGTCCAGGTGCAGATGTTGCAATAGCGACCTAGGGTTCGCATTTGCGAACCCCGCAAATGTGAGAAATGCTTCGCAAATGCGAAGAAGCCCACATCTCTACTATCCTCGCATTTGCGATGATTTGTTCGCAAATTCGAACCCCGCAAATTCGAACTCCACAAATACGAGAAATGCTTCACAAATGCGAAGAACCCTACATCTCTGCTATCATCGCATTTACGATGATTTGTTCACAAATACGAATAGTAGCGCTTCGCAAAAGCGACTAATTGATCGCAATTGTGATCCCTATTGTCCCAACCCCTCTTTGAAATTGCAAAGAAGTTGTTCGCAAATGCGAACCAGACTGAGGCCCTGCATTATCGCAAATGCGAATCGGACCTCGCAATCTGAGGCATGTGCACCAGAACCAGCAAAGTCCTAACTCTTTCAACACTCCGCCACGCGTCCGAAACTCACCCGCCACGCCTGTGCACAAGTCATAAATACTGTAATGCACTTATACCAAGTTCTGGAACCGAAATCTAAATCCAGTAGTAACAAAGTCAACTCACGGTCAAACTTAGAAATTCTTTAAACCTTTAAATTATTTCAACAAATTACATTAATTCAAGTTAGGGACTTTCGAATTCGATTTCGGGCATACGCCCAAGTCCCAAATCACGATACTGACCCACCGGGGTGGTCAAAACACTGATCCGGGCCTGTTTATACAAAATATTGATCGTAGTCAACTCAAATGAGTTTTAAGGCACGATTTTATATTTTTCATCAATAATTTTCTCATAAAAACCTTCAAGAAAAAAGGACACGGACTGTACACGCAAATTGTGGAAGGCTAAACGGAGCTATTCGAGGTCTCGGAACATAGAAATTAACGGTAAAACTTTAAATGACCTATCGGGTCATCACATTCTCTACCTCTAAAACAAACGTTTGTCCTCGAACGAACATAGAAAAGTACCTGGACTGGTGAAAAGGTATGAATATCTACTCCGCATGTACGACTCGGACTCCCACTATCACGATCCAAAATCCCCTATAGGCCGTGATGGTGCCTAACATCGCCATCAGGCAAGCCAACAGTGGATTTTCAACTTAATTACTCATTTTAATATTTTTGAAATCATATATCCGATTAAATTAATAAAGTAAAAATCTTGTACTCGGTCAAACCCGTGATCCTCTTTACCAATTTCCGTAAAAGGTATAAATTACAAGATAAAGCAATAATAATTACGTGACTATAATAATGAACATCCACTAGGAACCTCCAAAACCCGGTGTCACAAGTACATGATCATCTACTAAGAAATATAAATAAATACAACATCTGTAAGGAATACAAATTAGACAGGAGAATGTAAGTAACTCTAATGGAGACTCTGTATGCTGCGGATCGTAACATGGAATGCAGCTCACCATAAATTCCCCGCAATAGCCGCGCCTCTGCTCCCAAAAGACCACAAGAATATATATATATATATATATATATATCACAAAAAGTGTAGCAAGTGTAGCATAAGTACGTAAATCAACGCGTACCCAGTAAGTATCTAGCCTAACCCTGGAGAAGTAGTGACGAGGGGGTCGACATCGACACTTACTAGTGGTCCAATAAATCAAGTACAACAGAAAGTAAACAAGTAATAGGCATGGTAAAAATAGTGTAAACATATTTAACCACGTGGTACGATCCTCCTCTGAACAATAAATGCACGACGCTGTCGGGGCAAACGGTCTGATCCCATAAGAGTATATATAGAAATGCCGAGGCATATGGCCCAATCCCATAATAATGTGTGCACTACTGAGAGTCGAATGGCACGAATCATAGATGCACCTATTATACTGCCGAGGCGAACAACCTGCTCCCACAAGAGTGTGGTACATAATCTTGCCGAGGCGAACGGCCCGATCCCATTAGAGTAAGAAGATTCAACAGTTCCTTGACCCCACTCATGAATGTACGTGTGAGTTATGAAATATAAGAAAAACTTTGCAATGAATACGCATAATGCGGGAGAAATTCGTAAGGGAAGAACGAATTATGTAGCTCGTCACATCTCTACAATAGTGAGTCTATCACCCTATTCAATTCTAGTCTCAAGTCTTAATGCGAAATAAAGCAATAAGGCGAGCAAGCAAACTTCTTTCTGTCATATTCAACCTTCCTTAGCACAGTAGCCACCATTGCAAATAAAATCTGTAGACCTAGTCACTATCCACCATGATCCCCAAATTGCTCTAAACGTTTCTCAAGGTATGTGGCTATCCTACCATAGAATCCATATGCTACTCCGCCACTCCCACTTCAGTTAAACCATCTCCTTTAAGCAACTTCTCGACCTCTGTTTTTCATACTTAACCTGCTAGCAATTCAATCACCGCGAGACACCTCCCACCATGTCCTTCCTCATCCTTCGCTGCCCAACTACTGCCTCAAAGCATAATCCATCTATGTAGCACATGATCTAAAAATTTATATCAACTCTAAGCCTCCTCGAAGATCATCTTTCTCGAGCCATCAACATCAGAAACATCGATTTGATTATGAAACCACTACACACCACCATCTCTGACAATCGCTTCTCAGGCTCCATTTCACAGCATCTTGCCCCGAAGGCAAATCAAAGGAGACTCTAACACCCATATTCCTTAATGCAATCTAACAAGGACGACGACACCACACCATAAATAAAAATTCCACCATGCTTGAAAATATCAAGTCTCGTTACTCCATCAACCAAAGACCGAACATACATAGTCCAATTGCCTTTACTCCGCTGGAATTAAATGCCGAACCTCTAAACCATGAACTGGGAAATCCTCCTTTCGAGTTATTCACTGCCTTGACAAATAAACGCACCATCACTGTGTGATACAACGCATGAATGTCATAATAATCTGTGCATAGCCTCGAAACCATAGGAAATACATACGACGATAATAACTCGCTCGAATACACAAGAAGAAAAGTACTGCAACACATTTGCAGTACCACTATAACTCCTGATATACGATTGATAACAAATGCTCCACTCACATAAGATTGAGTAGGAAGGAAATGAAGGCATAAGCTTTAATGGAACCAAATCGTACGATGAGGAATCAAGAAGGGAAGTGCTCCTAAAAGCCTTGTAGCCTCTCGAAGATAAGTACAGACGTCTTCATACCGATCCACAAGATTCTACTAGACTTGCTCATGACTCGTGAGACCCAAATGAACTTAGCTCTGATACTAAACTATCCAGTAAGTACCTAGCCTAACCCCGGAGAAGTAGTGACGAGGGGGTCGACATCAACACTTACTAGCGGTCCAACAAATCAAGTACAACAGAAAGTAAATAATTATGAGGCATGGTAAAAATAGTGTAAACAAATTAAAACACATGGTACGATCCTCCCCTGAACAGTAAACGCAAGCCCTCAATTATCGGTCACCTCCTCAATCAGAGTATATATGGAACATGGTCCCCACCGGATAGATCGTCATAACCCAAATCAGGAAAACTCATGGATACGATGGCTTCTTGCCAAATATTACGCACGGTGTTGCCGGGGCGAACGACTTGATCCCATAAGAGTATTTATAGAAATGCCGAGGCGTATGACCCGATCCCATAATAATGTGTGCACTGCCAAGGGTCGAACGGCACGAACCATAGATGCATCTATTATACTGCTGAGGCGAACGACCCGCTCCTATAAGAGTGAGGTACATATTCCTACGGAGGTGAATAGCCCGATCCCATTAGAGTAAGAAGCTTCAATGGGTCCTTGACCCTACTCATGAATATACGTGTGAGTTATGAAATTTAAGGAAAACTTTGTAATGAATACGCATAAAGCGGGAGAAATTCGTAAGGGAAGCACAAATTATTCCCCGGATTATCAAGTAGCTCAACACATCTCTGCAATAGTGAGTCTATCACCCTATTCAAGTCTAGTCTCAAGTCGTAACACGAAATAATAGAATTAGGCGAGCAAGGATAACTCAAACTGTACAATTACAGCTTGGTGTGAACCTAAGTCTACCCGGACATAATCAGGAATTCGAGCATACGCACGGACACATGTCACCTCATATGTGCGTAGCTCCCACAACATGTAGCACATAAGAATATAACACCTACGGGGTAAATTCCCCCTCACAGGGTTAGACAGGAGACTTACCTCGCTCTGAAGTTCCATAACCGGCTCCAACGCCTCTATAATACCTCAAACCAAATGCCCATCGATCCGAACTAGTCAAACAATCATGAAAACCAATAAATATATACTCCAACATCATAATTAATTAATTTATAATAATTTCCAACTCCGCTCGAAAAGTCAATAAAGTCAACCCTCGGGCCCACGGGCCCAGATTCTGAAAATGTTTGAAGATAAACTTTACCCATAACATTATGAACTCAAATATATATTTTATTCCTAGTTTTACTTCCAAAATCATGGTCAAATCCGAAATACCAATTGCTAGGTTATCTCTTAAAATCCCAAAAATTCCATAATTTTCCATGTATTTATAAGCCCAAATTCCTATATTTAACTCACAGCTTGTAGAAATTACTTACCTCATGATAGACGATGCAAATGACGCTCCACAATTCTCCAAGGCCGGCTCCCATGGAAGAAATGAAATGAAAATGAGCCAAACCCACGTACTTATCAAGGCCCCCTGCCCAACGATCATCGCACCTGCGGTCCCGCAGGTGCGGCCAAAATTCTGCTTCTTTGGTTCCCTTAAGGCCTCCCCTCCTTTGCATCTGTAGGAAAGCTTTCGCACCTGCGAAGGCGCATCTGTGCTTGTTCCTCCGCTTCTGCGGAAATACTTACACTTTCCCTATTTTGCTTATGCGACCAACAGCCCGTACCTGCGAGCTCGCGGGTGCGGTGGATTCCTCGCACCTGCAAATCCAGCCAACCTCACTCCCCTCCACTTCTGCGACCGCTTTGGCCGCTTCTGCGAGCTTACACTGCGGCCGTTTCCACACAGGTGCGATTGAACCACATCTCAGTTGCCTCAGCAAGTCTTCCAAGTCCATACTCGATTCATTTCCAATCTGATTCGCACCCAAGGCCCCCGAGACCCCATCTAAACAATTCCAACACATCCCAAAACACGATGCAGACTTAGTCGAAGCCTAAAACCACTTCAAACAACATCAAAATTACGAATTGATGATTTAAACCTTTCTTTTAACTTTCAAACATTCAAACTTTGCCAAACGCGTCCGAATTATATTTAAACATTTCGGAATGAGGCCAAACTTTACGTGCAAGTCAAAAATCATAATACGAGCCTATTCCAAGGCTCGGAACCCCAAATGGACATTGATAACACCAAAATTCACTTCAAATCAAACTTAAGAAATTCTAAAACCTTCAAAATGCTAATTTGTTACAATAAGCGACGAAATGCTTTCGTACCACCAGATACTCAACCCGAACATTCGTCCAAGTCCGAAATCATCATACGAACCTATTGGAACCTTCAAATCGCGATTCTAAGGTCGTTTACTCATAAGTCAAACCTTAGTCAACTCTTCCAACTTAAAGCTTCCAGATAGAGAACTTTTTTTCCGAGATAACTCCGAACTTCCTGATATTCAATTCCGACCACACGTACAAGTCATAATACATAAAAGTGAAGCTACTCAAGGCCTCAAACCTCCGAACGATGTGCTAGAACCCAAAATGACCGTTCGGGTCGTTACATTCTCCCCCACTTAAACATACATTCATCCTCGAACGTGCTAAGAACTGCTCCGTAGTTGCCCCAAAATCAATGCTAAATACCTTGTGCACCTACCCGTGCCACCACCCAGGTGAATACATTAGCTCGAGCCAGACTGAAGATCCTCTCTTTTTATTTAGCCAATAAGCCTTAGGACCAGATTCCAACCTCTGAATTTCTTGACAAGACCTGATTCTAACATACGAACACCATATCAATCTCTACACGCTGAACTCACACATGATCATGCACCCATACTGACATCACACAACTCACCACATAACTCATTTGCCCAAGGCAACCTCCTACAAGCACAACAACTGCAAATTCACTGACCTGACGCCCATAGTATACCTCATAACACATATAAGCCCGGTTTCAATCCTTACAATACTACAATGATGAAATAGATGCGCAGTAACTCATAACCACCCATCAAATCAATAACTCACGGAGTTTCTCCACTCGACAACAACCATTACCTTATTTTGAACTGAATATTGACATTTTCCCTTTATTATACCTTACATAAATCAGATCGCATTGGTTTCAGGTCCAATAACCTCGTCTCACCCAGTACAAGTTGCTCAGGCAATAAGCTACCTCAAACACTGACCAGCATCTCATATGACACCATCAGTGCGCCAATAAGCCATAACTTGAATATGACACATAAGGAAGAAAAAACTCTGGAAAAGAACTACCCAGCCGCGTAATGAATAAAACAGCCAAAAATATGCTATGAACCCTTCCCAGCGAATGAGAAACAAGATACACATAAATAAGTATAGGGAACCGTACTCAACGTCTCATTGTTGCGGCGTGGAACCCTATCCACACATGATACCGTTGCGGCATGCAACCCGATCCAAACAACATACCCATGGCGGCGTGCCACCCGACCCTCTCATAACAATCAATAAGGAAATACTCGTCGAGCCATAGTGTTCGTACCTATGGAATGCCCGAATATCGACCACAAGCACGCCAAATGCATAAATATGACTGTTGGGGAGACAGATAGCGCCATGCGCCACAAAACTCGAGCTCTACTAAGGTGCAATAACGGCAAGCTACAGAGGACCACAACACCCGTGCCAATGATCAAGCCATCTCACAACCCACATGGCATAATATAGTATTACATAGGATAGCTGACGACATGAATAAAATCCAACACCCGAAGACTTCTCCATAAACAATGTTATGCTAAATGAACACATCCGACCTGCCGTAGAGCATACATTTACATTAAATTTACTAGCGGACCTTAAATCGATTCCAATAATCCCATACTAGTCCAATAACCTTCCGAGAATCCACAATGACTCTATTCATGACATATAAGAACAACCTTCAAATAAGGAACAAATCACACAGTCCACAACCAAAGGAATAGAGCGCATTTCAGGCATAATCCCTCACATTAGCGATAGTGCCAAAATCTCTATACTTGGTTTCAATCCCTAACATTCAAGTGACTAACATGTTATAATTTTCTCATGGGATATGATCTCATGACCTTCCGTACCAGGTAGCAAAGTCTCCACCTCCATACCACCAACCGCGCTAATTCTATAAAGCAATTCATGAATCCGCAAATCAATACACGATGCCATTTCCACAGAACACCATTCTCAGGCGACACTAGGATAATGCTAGCTTACTCTAAGCATCTGAATTCTCCCCTGCCCATCCGAGCTCGTGACATTCTTATCAACACCGAGCCTCAATTTTGAACCTCAACTTCCAAATTCCCATGCCACTCACCATACCTATCATGCCGCTACGCGAGAGTACAAGAATTCATCGTAACCCCTCAACTACTAGTAGAATAAACACTTCATTGGCTAGAAACCTTTCACTTAACTCATTTCAGAAGAACCATTATAACACGCAACTAGATTCTCACGACCGCAGAAAATACAAACCACAAGTCGTGGCCTAAACTGCCATAACTCTTCTGGGATCCATTTACACAACAAGGCCATAGGAATCGAATACCTCCCAAATCAAGTAAATTATGGTGGTTGTCAAGCCCGTATGTACAACCACAAACCACCTGTATAACTTAACACACCGAAGGAACTAATCATTGCCACAATTATGTTGATTCAAACAATTACTAACTGACCCCACTTCTTTCAATTTACTATTGATTTGCCTTAGAAATAATAATAGCTCCATTTAAAACAAAATGAAACCCAACAACACTCATCCCAAGTGACCCAATTCACGATACCACATTGCCTCAATACCCATGAACCATCCCATACCCTCCTTATGCGCACAATAGCACCTCCAACTGGTACACCCATTTTGAAAGACCTTCTGCGAATCCGAAATTATTTCTCCCATTTCTCCAATACTGCCCAGCAGACCCGATGATAACATAGAAAATTCCCCAAGTATTCTTCACACTCTGCTGCAAAATCCCGATCTTTAGCCACATAATGAACTCAAAATCCTTAGACACTGCACTTTAATTCTTAAACCTACTAGAACCATTGTTGAGAGTCACCCACTCTGACCTGGTCCCGAATGTAATCAAACTCCAACACTACGTTAGCACATGAACACTCCCACAGAATCAACCAGATGAATTCCTTTCCTTGTACAACATATCCTCAAGAAGCATAAACTCTGGATCTTTCTAAAACTTGTACCTGAATCGATAAGGCGGAATATAACACACATTCATCAAGTTCTTTGCTCGAATTATTTTTTTTCCTTAGTCATAAATAATCCACCAATGCACCGATAACCAAAATTCGCACAAGGAGATAACCATGCACTCCAGTGGTAGGCGGTGGTCTCCCCCGCTTAGCTTTAATCTAAAATCACATAAATTTAGAACCCACAAAGTTTCCTCCTTCTCAATGATCATGATCTCGCACCGTCAACCCTCCAAATTTCTTGCAGTCTCTTGTTAAACTTTTCATGAATAGTCCGAATTGTCAGTCACAATCGCTCATTCGACCTCCTACTGGGTAGTAAGTAGAACTCTTCGTAGCAACTTCATCAAAAATGTGCAACCGCTAACTTGCTCACAGGAGATAGCCCACTTGTGGAATTCCATACCAACATCTTCCAACGACGTTGCACTGGGTACAACTACCACGAAATCAGTAAACCCTCCTGAGCCCATGCTCGTCCACCAGTTGTACAAGTCTGCTCATTCCCCATTGACATCAACTGAAAGTCTGATAATATATTCCAAGCTCGAAGTCACGTCGCATCCCATAACGATAATCAAGCTTTTATACCCATCTTCATTCCAAACAAACTTCTTTCCGTCATATTCAACCTTCCTTAGCACAGTAGCTACCATTGCAAATAAAATCAGTAGACCTAGTCACTGTCCGCCATGATCCCCAAATCGCTCTAAACGTTTCTCAAGGCATGTAGCTATCTTAACATAGAATCCATATGCTACTCCACCACTCCCACTTCGGTTAAACTATATCCTTTAAGCAACTTCTCGACCTTTTATTTTCATACTTGACCTGCTAGCAGTTCAATCTCCGCGAGACACCTCCCAACATGTCCTTCCTCATCCTTCACTACCTAAATACTGCCTCAAAGCAAAATCCATCTCTGTAGCACCTGATCTAATAAATTTCTATCAACTCTACGCCTCCTCGAAGATCATCTTTCTCGAGCCATCAACATTAGAAATATCAATTCGATTATGAAACCGCTACATGCTGCCATCTCTGACAACCGCACCTCAGGCTCCATTTCACACCATTCTGCCCCGAAGGCAAATCAAAGGGGACTCTAACACCCATATGCCTTAATGCGTTCCAACAAGGACAATGACACCACGCCATAAATGAAAATTCCACCATGCTTGAAAATATCAAGTCTCGTTACTCCATCAACCAAAGCCTGAACATACATAGTCCAATTTCCTTTTCTCCACTAGAATTAAATGTCGAACCTCTAAACCATGAACTGGGAAATCCTCCTTTCGAGTCATTCACTGCCTCGACACATAAACAAGCACCCTACTATTACACCATCACTGTGCGATACAACACATGAATGTCATAATAATCGGTGCATATCCTCAAAACCATAGGAAATACTGACAAAGAGCCGAAACGACAAAACCCCTTCCACAAGAGGACGATAATAACTCGCTCGAATACATGGGGAGAAACATCCTGCACCAAATATGCAGTACCACTATGACTCCTGATACCCAATTGATAACAATCGCTCCACTCGCATAAGATTGAGTAGGAAGGAAATGAAGGCATAAGCTTTAATGGAACCAAATCGCATGATGAGGAATCAAGAAGGGAAGTGCTCCTAAAATCCATGCAGCCTTTAGAAGATAAGTACAGACGTCTCCGTACCGATCCGCAAGACTCTACTAGACTTGCTCATGACTTGTGAGACCCAAGTAAACTTGGCTCCGATACCAAACTATCACGACCCAAAATCCCCTATAGGTCGTGATGGCGCCTAACGTTGCCATCAGGCAAGCCAATGGTGGATTTTCATCTTAATTACTCATTTTAATATTCTTGAAATTATAAATCCCATTAAAATAATAAAGTAAAAATCTGGTACTCGGTCAAACCCGTGAACCTCTTTACCAATTTCTGTATAAGGTATAAATTACAAGATAAAGTGATAATAATTACGTGAGTACAATAATGAACATCCACTAGGAACTCCCAAAACCGAATATCACAAGTGCATGAGCATCTACCAAGAAATATAAATAAATACAATATCTATCTTGAATACAAATTAGACGGAAGAATGTAAGTAACTCTGATTGAGACTGTGTATGCTGTGGATCATAACATGGAATGCAGCTCACCATAAAGTCCCCGAAAGAGCCGTGCCTCTGTGCCGAAAAGACCACTATATATATATATATATATATATATATATATATATATATATATATATACACACACACACACACACACACACCTACACACATACACATATATATATGGGATGGAATATCCATGGGCCGGATTGGCCATAAACAGTGCCGAGTGACCGAATGATTTGTGACCAGTATTACATGAGGTCTTTCCACTGAGATGTCATATTC
>AWOL01S0019494.1:7652-24422 GCA_000715115.1 Nicotiana otophora | reverse complement strand
TATATATATATATATATATATATATATATATATATATATACACACACACACACACACACACACACCTACACAAAGAGTGCAGCAAGTGTAGTTTGAGTATGTAAATCAACGCGTACCCAGTAAGTATCTAGCCTAACCCCGGAGAAGTAGTGACGAAGGGGTCGATATCGATACTTACTAGTGGTCCAATAAATCAAGTACAACAGAAAGTAAAAAAGTATGAGGCATGGTAACAACACTGTAAACAAATTTAAGCATGTGGTACGATCCTCCTCTGAACAGTAAAGGCAAGCCCTCAATTATCGGTCACCTCCTCAACCGGAGTATATATGGAAAATGGTCCCCACCAGATAGATCGTCACAACTCAAATCAGAAAAACTCATGGATACGATGGCTTTTTGCCAAATATTACGAACGATGCTGCTGGAACGAATGACTCGATCCCATAAGAGTGTTTATAGAAATGTTGAGGCGTACGACCCAATCCTATAATAATGTGTGCACTGCCGAAGGTCGAACGATATGAACCATAGATGCATCTATTATACTGATGAGGTGAATGACCCCATCCCATAAGAGTGAGGTACATAATCCTGCTGAGGCGAACAACCCGATCCCATTAGAGTAAGAAGCTTCAATAGGTCCTTGACCCCACTCACGAATATACGTGTGAGTTATGAAATTTAAGGAAAACTTTGTAATGAATACGCTTAACGCGGGAGAAATTCGTAAGGGAAGCACAAATTATTCCCCGTATTATCAAGTACCTCGTCACATCTCTGCAATAGTGAGTCTATCACCCTATTCAAGTCTAGTCTCAAGTCGTAACGCGAAATAAAGGAATTAGGTGAGCAAGGATAACTCAAATTGTACAATTATAGCATGGCGTGAACCTAAGTCTACCCGGACATAATCAGGAATTCTAGCATACGCACGGGCACCCATCACCTAATACGTGCGTAGCTCCCACCACATATAGCACATAAGAATATAACACTTACGGGGTAAACTCCTCCTCACAGGGTTAGACAGGAGACTTACCTCGTTCTAAAGTTCCATAATCGGCTCCAACACCTCTCTAATACCTCAAACCAAATGCCTATCGATCCGAACTAGTCAAACAATCATGAAAACCAATAAATATATACTCCAATATCATAATTAATTAATTTATAACAATTCCTTACTCTGCTCGAAAAGTCCATAAAGTCAACCCTCGGGCCCACGTTCCCGGATTCCGAAAATTTTTGAGATAAACTTTACCCATATCATTACGAACTACAACAACAACAACAACAACCCAGTATAATCCCACTAGTGGGGTCTGGGGAGGGTAGTGTGTACGCAGACCTTACCCCTATCCCGGGGTAGAGAGGTTGTTTCCGATAGACCCTTGGCTCCCTCCCTCCAATAACTCTCCACCTTGCTCTTGAGGTGACTCGAACTCACAACCTCTTGGTTGGAAGTGGAGGGTGCTCACCACTAGAGCAACCTCTTGGTTACGAACTTAAATACATATTTTATTCCTAACATTACTTCCAAAATCAAGGTCAAATTTGAAATACCAATTTCTAGGTTTTTCTCTTAAAATCCCAAAATTCCCATAATTTTCCATGTATTTACAAGCCCAAATTCGTATATTTAACTCACAACTTGTTGAAATTACTTACCTCATGATAGACGATGAAAATGACGCTCCATAATTACTCCAAGACCGGCTCCCATGGAAGAAATGAAATGAAAATGAGCCAAACCCATGTAGCTATCAAGGCCCTCTGCCCAGCAATCATCGCACCTGCGGTCACTTGACCGCATCTGTGGTCCAGTAGGTGCAGCCAAAATTCCGCTTCTGCGGTTCCCTTAAGGCCTCCCCTCCTCTGCATCTGCAGGCAAGCTTTATCACCTGCAAAGGCATACCTGCGCCCGTTCCTCTGCTTCTGTGGAAATACCTCCCCTTCCCCTATTTCACTTTTGTGACCAATAGCCCGCACCTACGGGCTCGCAGGTGCGGTGGATTCATCGCACCTGCGAATCCAGCCAACCTCACTCCCCTCCGCTTCTGCGACCCCTTTGGCCGCTTCTGCGACCCCTTCGGCCGCTTCTGCGAGATCGCACTTGCGGCCCTTTCCACGCAAGTGCGATTGCACCAGATCTCAGCTGTCACAGCAATTCTTCCAAGTCCAAACTCGATCCATTTCCAATCTGATTCGCACCTGAGCCCCCCTGGGACCCCATCCAAACATACCAATACATCCCAAAACATGATGTGAACTTAGTCGAAGCCTTAAACCACGTCAAATAACATCAAAATTATGAATTGATGATCAAAACCTTTCTTTAAACTTTCAAACATTCAAACTTCGCCGAACGCGTCCGAATTATACTTAAACATTTCGGAATGACGCCAAACTTTACATGCAAGTCACAAATCACGATACGAGCCTATTCCAAGGCTCGAAACCCCAAACGAACATCGGTAACACCAAAATTCACTTCAAATTAAACTTAAGAAATTCTAAAACCTTCAAAAAGCCAATTTAATACAATAAGCGCCTAAATGCTTTCGGACCACCCGATACTCAACCCGAACATACGCCCAAGTCCGAAATCATCATACGAACCTATTGGAACCTTTAAATCTCGATTCTGATATCGTTTACTCAAAAGTCAAATCTTAGTCAACTTTTTTAACTTAAAGCTTCCGGATAGAGAATATTCTTGCCGAGATAACTCCGAACGTCCCGAAATTCAATTCCGACCACATATACAAGTCATAGTACATAAAGTGAAGCTACTCAAGGCCTCAAACCGCCGAACAACTCGCTAGAGCTAAAAAACACCGATCGGGTCGTTATACCCACGTGGCTGCCTGGATCGGCTGACCTCTTCACTACACTCGAACTGAAGGATAACTCTTAGACCTCAACTGCCAGACCTGCCGGGCTAGAATAGCCATCGGCTACTCCTCATAAGTCAAATCCTTATCCAATTGGACTAAACTAAAATCTAACACACGGGACAAATCACCGTGATACTTCCGGAGTATGGCCAGATGGAACACCGAATGGACTATTGATAAACTAGGTGGCAATGCGAGCTTGTAGGCCACCTCACCCATTCTCTCAAGAATCTCAAAGGGTCTGATATACCTAGGGCTCAACTTGCTCTTCTTTCCGAATCTTATCATACCCTTCATGAGTGAAATCTGGAGCAATACCCTCTTTCCAACCATGAATGCAACATCACGAACTCTACGGTCGGCATAACTTTTCTGTCTAGACTGAGCTGTGCGAAGTCGATTCTGAATGATCTTAACTTTATCCAAGGCATCCTATACCAAAATTTGCACCCAACAACCAAGCCTCCTCTGGCTCGAACCATCCAACTAGCGAACGACAACGCCTCCCGTATAATGCCTCATAGGTAGCCATCTGAATGCTTGACTGGTAGTTGTTGTTGTAGGCAAACTCCGCAAGTAGCAAGAACTGGTCCCAAAAACCCCTAAAATCCATAACGCAAGCGCGAAACATATCATTCAGTATCTGAATAGTGCGCTCGGACTGCCCGTCCGTCTAGGGATGAAATGTTGTACTCAACTCCACCGGCATGCCTAACTCACGTTGTATGGCCCTCCAGAAGTTCGAGGTGAACTGCGTACCTCGATCAAAAATGATAGACATAGGCACAACGTGAAGACGGACGATCTCGCGGATGTAGATCTCAGCTAACCGCTCTGAAGAATAGTTAACTGCCACTGGAATGACATGTGCCGAATTGGTCAACCTGTCCATAATGACCCATACCCTATCGAACTTCTTCTAATTCTGTGGGAGTCCAACAACAAAATCCATAGTGATGCGCTCTCACTTCAACTCAGGAATCGCTAACCTCTGAAGCAAACCACCAGGCCTCTGATGCTCGTACTTTACTTGCTGACAATTTAGACACCGAGCTACATATGCAACTATATCCTTCTTCATCCTCCTCCACCAATAATACTGCCACAAGTCCCGATACATCTTGGCGGCACCCGGATGAATAGACTATCGGGAACTGTGGGCCTGCTCAAGAATCAACTCACGAAGCTCCTCCACATTGGGCACACAAATACGGCCCTGCATCCGCTAAACCCACATCATCTCCAATAGTACACTACTTGGCACCACTGTGTCCTTAAGGAGAAGTAAATGGGGATCATCATACTGACTCTCTCTGACGTGCTCATACAAGGAAGATCGAGCGACTGTGCAAGCTAACACATGATTAGGCTCTAAACAATCTAACCTCATGAACTGATTGGCCAACGCCTGAACATCTGCTGCAAGCGGTCTCTCACCAACTGGGATATATACAAGGATACCCATACTCACTACCTTTCTACTCAACGCATCAGCCACCACATTGACCTTCCCGGGATGATACAAAATAGTGATATCATAGTCTTTCAACAGCTCCAACCACCTCATCTGCCTCAAGTTGAGATCCTTTTTCTTGAAAATATACTGTAGACTCTGATGATCCATGAATACCTCACACGACACGCCGTAAAGATAGTGCCTCCAAATCTTCAGCGCATGGACGATGGCTGCCAAATCTAGGTCATGAATATGGTAATTCTTCTAGTGAACCTTCAATTGCCGTGACGCGTATGTAATCACCTTGCCATCCTACATCAACACTACACCGACCCCGATACGAGATGCATCACAATACACTGTGTAGGATTATGAACCTGTGAACAATACAAACACTGGAGCCGTAGTCAAAGCAGTCTTGAGCTTCTAAAAGCTCAACTCACACTCATCCGACCATCTGAACGGGGCACCCTTCTGGCTCAATCTAGTAAATAGGGCTGCTATTGATGAAAACCCCTCCACGAACTGGCAATAATAACCCGCCAAACCTAGGAAAATCCAGATCTCTGTAGCTGAAGTAGGTCCAGGCTAGTTCTGAACTGCCTCAATCTTCTTACGATCCATCTTTATTCCCTCTACCAATACAACATGCCCCAAAAAGGTGACTAAGTCTAACCAAAACTCGCACTTTGAAATCTTGGCATATAACTGGCTATCTACCAGAGTCTAAAGTACAATTCGAAGATGTTGCTCATGCTCCTCTCGACTACAGGAGTAGATCAAGATATCATCAATGAATACAATCACAAAAGAATCCAAGTAGGGCTTGAACACCTGGTTCATCAAATCCATAAATTCTGTTGGGGCATTTGTCAGCCCAAGTGACATCACTAGGAACTCGTAGTGCCTATACCGAGTCCAAAAAGCCGTCTTAGGGACATCGGATGCCCTAATCTTCAACTGATGGTAGCCATACCTCAAATCAATCTTCAAAAACACCTTGGCACCCTGAAGCTGATCAAATAAGTAATCAATCCTCGGCAACGGATACTTGTTCTTGATAGTGACTTTGTTCAACTACCGATAGTCTATGCACATCCTCATCGACCCATATTTCTTCTTCACAAACAATATGGGCGCACCCCAGGGAGAGACACTAGGTCTAATGAATCCTTTATCTAGCAAATATTGCAACTGCTCCTTCAATTCCTTCAACTCTAGAGGGGCCATACGGTATGGCAGAATAGAAATGGGATGAGTGCCCAGAGCCAAATCAATATAGAAGTCAATATCTCTGTCGGGTGGCATCCCCGGTAGATATGCAGGAAACACCTCTGGAAACTCATGCACAACAGGTAGTGAATCCATGGAAGGAACCTCCGCACTCGAATCACAAACATAGGCCAAATATGTTAGACATCCCCTCTCAATCATATGTCGAGCCTTCGCATAGCAAATAACCCTGCTAGTTGAATGGCCATGAGGCCCTCTCCACTCTAATCGAGGCAACCCCAGCATGGCTAAGGTCACCGACTTGGCATGACATTCCAATATAGCATGATAAGGTGACAGCCAATCCATACCCAAGATAATGTCAAAATCTACCATATCAAGAAGTATAAGATCTATACTAGTCGCAAGACTCCCAATAGTAATCACGCACGAGCGATAGATGCGATCTACAATAATAGAATCTCCCATAGGTGTGGACATACACATAGGAGCACTCAAAGAATCATGAGGCACAACCTGATATGAAGCAAAATAGGATGACACGTAGGAATAAGTAGATCCCGGATCAAACAGAACTGAAACATATCTACGGCAAACTGGAACAATACTTGCGATGACAGTGTCAGATGACTCGGCCTCAGGCCTAGCTAGGAAAGCATAACATCGGGGATGGGCCCCACTACTCTAAACTGCATCTCTGGTTCCGCCAGGTAAGTGTAGGCAAACCAACATTTCAGATGACTAGACCAACTGGTTTGCCTGCACTTACCTGGCGAAACCAGTCATCTGAAATGCTGCAAAAGCGACCCCGTTGATCTCAACTATGCCCATGTTGCACAACACCTCGTGGAAACGGTTCAGGAAATCCTGTGGGTCCTCAGAAGATGCACCACTGAAATAAACTGGAAAAAGCTTGGTGAACTTATCCAACCTTAATATAGCCTCAGAAGATAAAGAGGGCCTATCACCAGCCTGTGCCGCAATAACCGGCTAAACTATCCCAACTGGCGGGACTGCTGGAGTCTGATACTGGGGAGCCACCTGCTTCGGGGTGTGAGTAGCGGGAATATATGCTCCTCCCCTAGACCGAGAGACAGGAGACAGCTGGTGCCACCAAAAATGTATCGGTCTGGTCCACACTCTCCATAAGGCCCGCCAAACAGACTAGAGCGTCCTGAAGCATGGAGTGGTTATGAACCCCTCCGGAACCTGAGCTGGTCCTGCAGGAACACTCTAAGCTGGAAACTCCTCCTCAAAATCCACCTGAGGCTCCACTATGGGTGATGCTGCTCGAGCTCTAGGCTGAGCTCACTCTGTCTCTGCCTCGGCCTCTGGCGCGACCTCGGCCTTGACCTCTACCCCTAGTCGTAGCTGCCACAGGGAGCTCCGGCTCTTGTCCGACTGTAGATGCAGTGCGTGTTCTATCCATCTGCGAGAGAACAAATACAGAAGGGTTTAATCATCAATAATAGAATAAAAATTGCACGACAGAGTAAGAAAGAAGTGATATTTTTCCTAAACTCCATAGTCTCTGGAAGATAAGTACAGATGTTTTCGTACCGATCCTGCAGAGTCTACTAAGCTTGCTCGTGACTCGTTAAACCTAAGCAACCTAGTGCTCTGATACTAACTGTGATGGCGCCTAACATTTCACTCGCTAGGTAAGCCAATGTTAGAGTAGTTTTTAGCCATTTTGAATAAATCAAATTAACTGATGCCAAATAAACTGAAATAACTGAAATAGAGTGTGAAAAGTCATAACAACCGCAATATCTAGTTACAACCCCAGATCTGGTGTCACAAGTGCACGAGCTACTAGAGTAATACAGATAATGGTCTGAATGAAAGTAAAAATGTCTGAAAAGAAATAAACAGCTAGGATAAGGTAGAAGGGAACTTTAGGGCTACGAATGCCGAGCAACTGTACCTCAAGTCTCCATCCGATGGTCAATCCGAGCAATCTACTAACCGCCACTAGGACCGACTTCAAAATCTGCAGAAGAAGTGTAGAGTGTAGTATGAGTGCAACCGACCCCATGTACTTTTTAAGTATCGAGCTTAACCTCGGTGAAGTAGTGACGAGGTTAAGGCAGGTCATTTATAATAACTTGTACGCAATATAGTAATTATAACAGGAAAGGAATACAGAATATAAGGCAGTTAACTTATGAAAATAAACTCAATCCTCGAAAATCAGTAAAACCAGAAATACCAATCCTCAAAATCTCATATGAAAACACCAAAGCCAACACAATACAACAAGAAATACAAAATACATAATTTGTTGCGGCGCGCAACTCGATCCTACTGTACAAACATGATCCTCCCTTATTTCAAAATATCAATAACAATAATAACAAGTAAAATTCGTTGCGACGCGCAACCTGATCCCACCATATAATCAGAATCAATATCATAATCTTCCCCTATTTCACCATATCAATCATCCCTTATTCCACCTGTTGCGACATGCAACCCGATCCATAAATAAAATCAATAATTGTAATCAACTCTGCAACTCAAATCACAAGAATCTCTCCGATTAACGAATATTAAAGCAAAACCATAAAGAAATCTCGCAAGAAATGCCACAATTAATACTAAGCATCCAGACAAGCCAAATATATGACAGTTAAAGTGTGCAATTAACACAATTAAGGCATGTAATAATTAATCATGAAAACATGGGAGGACCGAACATTTTAATGTGATAGAAATAAGTGACAAGTAGAAAGTTAAGACATAGGAATCAATTAAAGCATGTAACAGTTAAGGCACGCAATAAAATAATTAATGAAATGTGGGAAAGCATGCAAACAAGTATTTGTTTTCAACCGAGGCCTTTCCTCTAAAATCCGCCTCCAAACTAATCGAATCCAGCCAAAATCGACTCAATAACATCAAATAATGCTAGGGAAATCAATTACAATACATAAAGTTAAGATCTTCACACTTTTTCAAAAAGTCAACAAAAATCAATCCCGGGCCCGCTTGGTCAAAACCCGAGGTTTGGACCAAATCTCTAATTTCTACCATGAAAATCCTAGATTTAATGTTGAAAATACTTTAAAAGTAATGGGTAATTGAAAAGAAATAGATTAAAGTTGCTTACCAATGAATTTAGAAAGAAAATCCCTTGGAAAAATCACATCTAAGGTGTTAGTAGGGTGGGCATAAAATCCGAAAAATTGTATTCCGAACCGGACTGAATTAATTCAGTATTTCGGTTTCGATTTTTTCGGTATTTCAGTATAATAGTACGGTCCTCGGTATTAAGATTTTGATATTTCGGTATACCGAAATACTAAATTTATAAAGTATTCCATGTGCTTCCTAATTCCTATCCTAGTCCTAAACTATCCTAGCCCAGCCCAAAATTTTAAATTTATTTCTAGCCCAGTAACTCAAGGCTAAGTCCAAGTCCATTACTCTCTTGGTCTCTTTCCCTTGTTTCTAAGGATTGGAATTAGAATTAGGTTTCTCTCAATTCTCAAGAAAGAAGTGAAGAACATATCGGTTGTGAGCTTGTGGCTGCGAGTGCTACGACTGCGATAGAGACAGCGACACGGCGACTTCACGACCTCGACGTCGACTACTCTTAAGTGTGACTGTTTGTTTCCTCATTTTGTACCTTCAATCTTCAACTCTTCAACTCTCAAGTGCTTCAATCACAAATGCGAGCCCCGCAAATGCGAGAAATGCTTCGTAAATGCAAAGAAGCCCACATCTTTACTATCATCACATTTGCGATGATTTGTTTGCAAATGCGAACACTGGAGCTTCGCAAAAGCGATCAATTGATCGCAATTGCGATCACTGTTGTCCTAGCCCCTCTTCATAATTGCGAAGAAAGTTGCAAATGCGAACCTGACACAGGCCCTGCATTATCAAAAATGTGAACCAAATCGATCTGAATGAAGCTTCAAGCCTAGTTCTGGGAGGCATGTGCACCAGAGCCAGCAAAGTCCTAACTCTTTCAACACTCTGACACGCGTTTGAAACTCACCTGAGTCGTCGGGGCTCTAAACCAAACATGCACATAAGTGTAATAATATCATACGAACTCGGTTGCACGATCAAAATACCAAAATAACACATAGAACTATGAATCGGACACCAAAACAAATGAAATTTTCAAAGAAACTTAAGAACATGCAATTTTTCAACCGGACGTCCGAATCACATCAAATCAACTCTCTTTTGCACCAAATTTTGCAAACAAGTTATAAATACTGTAATGAACTTATACTAAGTTTCGGAACCAAAATTCAAACCCGATAGCAATAAAGTCAACTCACGGTCAAACTAAAAAATTCTTTAAACCTTTAAATTACTAGTTTTCAACAAATTATATTAAATCAAATTAGGGACTTCCGAATTTGATTCCGGGCATACGCCAAGTTCCAAATCATAATACAAACCCACCGAGCCACCGGAACCATCAAAACACTAATTCGGATCCGTTTACACAAAACGTTAACCGTAATCAATTTAAATGAGTTTAAAGACTAAATTTCACATTTCGTCAATTTTCTCATAAAATCCTTTCGAAAAAAGGACGCGAACTGCACATCCAAATCGAAAAAGGATAAACAAAACTATTCGAAGTCTCAAAACACCTAAATAACGAGTAAAACTATAAATTACACATCAAATATCACAAATCACCGTATTGATCGTAAGCTGTTTGGCATCGTAAAAATATATAAAAATGATTCTCGTTTGACAGGTGTTTCTTACTTTTATTATCCTGATAAACGGGGAAAAGGACTGAAAACAATATAATATCACTTACGTTTCAAATTAACTTTTAATTCCTAGAGAGTAAAATTTATCTGGAAATATTTTTATTCTTATTTCATATTCGACCTCCAATTATTTAGTCTGTTTCAATTTATCAATTTCATCTGTATATTAGTCTTTAAAATTTTTGAAATAATTAGTGATGTTTGCCAAAAAACTAATACCAAATTTATATCAAAAATTTAATTTCAAGATAAGCTTTCAAGCCATCCTTAAAAGGAGGACATGCAGTTGTGAAAAGATTACGAAAAATTTGACCAAAAGGGATAAACTTGTAGATTTGTTCTATGTTTACAGAAAAAAGGGACAATAGCAACATTTCTTAGCAAAGTGCTTAGCCTATTTTCCTACCTGATTTTGTTGTTCAACAAATCAGGTAGAACATAAGTTAGGTTACGTTTAACCAGTTTCAAACGATCACAAGTAAAAATTAAATAAAAGCAAAAGCAATTTCTCAAAATCAAAAGAAAAGTTCAGCCGTTGTCAAATCTTTATGTCAATTCTCTAGACAAAAGACCAGGAAAAAAAAACGAAAGAACCTCTATGTACCAAGAGGAGCTAAGATATTAGATCACAAAATGCAAAGGGAAGAACCTCTGCGTACCAAGAGAATATCAAGATCGAAGATATTAGATTACAAAATGCATATAAATGTGAAATGTAAAAAAGAACAAAAGTGGAATTTGAAATATGCTCAGCCAACCCAAAGCTGTAATGTAAATAGCATAACAAAATAGAATAAGGGTTAAGCTGATTGTATATTCTATTTTGCTTCATGGTTACGAATTGATCGGGAACTTTAACCTATCCCGTCAACAAGACAGTGAAGCCTTCAATATCATTTCGTATAAACTGAATTTTTTTTTTCTAATTATGGTTGCTAAAAAAAAAAAAACATTAGTTCTCCTATAGCTTGAAACAAACACCATCAGTACTATTGATAATAGTAGATTAGATATGCAGATAAAAATATAAATTTAAAAAAAAAAAAAGGAATGTTCTCAACCACCCAAAAGTATAATGCTAAGTGAAGATTGCATTACAGAAGAGAACAAGGAGTAAGCTGAGTGTAATTTCTATTTCGCTTCATGGTTACGAATTGAACGAGAACCTTAATCAATCCCGTCAACAAGACAGTGAAGCGTTTAATATTTTTTTTTAAAAAAATAACAACAGAAAGATCAATTTTCTAATTAACAAAAACAAAAGAAACTAAAAGACCACACTAAATTTAACCATTTTTAGAGGGCCAGATCTGTAGAGCTCTTCTTCTAGGCCAGAAGACCCCTACCGATCTGAAACCTCAAAGAATTCTAAGATGAATTTATGTGTTTGTAGTAAAGTGAAGTACAAAGTCTTTATATATAGAGGTTATAGTCGAACATTTCGGCATACTTTTGTGACATGTGTCACCATATTGATCGTAAATTATTTGACATCGTAAATAAAAATAATTAAAGGCTCATTGGCTAATTGTCGTTTGACAGGTGTTTCTTTTTTGCTTTTATCTTCTTTGTTTACTTTTTCACCTTTGCCTTCCCCTTTTTTGTTCCTCAACGTGATGGGGAAAAGTTCAAATAAAGAACCGAATTCAATTCTAAAGCAGAATGAAAAAGAGTTATTTATTGAAAATTATTAGGGCATTTTCCTTTGACACGGGATCTGTTAGATAAAGGAAAAAAGCAAAATAAAACGCAAGATGAAGCATCTCAGTTGAATTAATTTAAGCATGGTGAAAGAATTGGTAGTGTATTATTTCCTACTTCTTTTATGTATCATATTTTTTTTAGTTTGTTTCGAAAAAATCAATAGTTTCTTATTCAGAAATATTTTAATTATAAATTTTTTGTTAACTTTAATAAGATATTTATAGTCATACAAATATCTATGATTTATTTTAAACCAAATTTCAAAAATTATTTTTTTTAAACGTAGTTTTTAGCCAAATATCGTCATCTAAATTGAGATATAGAGAGTATTTTTCTTTTGGTTGTGTACTACTATCTCTGTTCCAGTTTATGTGAACATATTTTCTTTTTGGTCCGTTCCAAAAAGAATGATCCATTTCTAAATTTGGTAACAATTTAGCGTAAACTTACAATTCTACCTTAATAATAAACTTTTATAACCACACAAATACTCTGGGCCCCTTTTTGACTTGTTTAGGACCACAAATTCCAAAAATCTTCATTTTTTATTAAACTCCATGCCCAATCAAATAGGTTCACATAAATTGGAACGGAGGGAGTACGTAGAAATAAACTTTGACCCATAAACTAACACTCGATTTATTGCTATTGGTGTACTAGAATAAAGGGGATATCCAGAATTGTAACAACTATAGGGGTATTAAGTTACTAAGTCATACCACGAAAGTTTGGAAGAGGGTGGTGGAAGGGAGGGTAAGGAGGGCGGTGTCAATATCAGAAAATCAGTTCGGGTTTATGCCGGGTCGTTCTACTACGGAAGCTATCCACCTTATTAGGAGGTTGATGGAACAGTACAGAGATAAGAAGAGGGATTTGCACATGGTATTTATTGATCTAGAGAAGGTGTATGACAAGGTCCCTAGGGACGTTCTTTGGAGATACCTTGAGGTGAAAGGTGTGTCGGTAGCTTATATTAGGGCGATAAAGAATTTGTATAATTGAGCTAAGACTCGGGTTAGGACTGTGGGAGGGGACTCAGAGCCTTTTCCGGTGGTTATGGGGTTACACCAAGGATTTGCGCTCAGCCCGTTCCTATTTGCTCTGGTGATGGACGCGCTGACACACCATATTCAAGGGGAGGTGCCATGGTATATGTTAAGGGTGGCATGTGGGCCGGTTAGGACCGGGCCCGGCCCAGGACCGCAAGCCCAAATAGGCAGTGGGCCTAAACGGTTCTAAACGGATAGGACCGGGACCATGGGGAGGTAGGCTAGGTAGTGGGCCGGTCCCATAGGCGAGGCCCGCGAGACCCGGACCGGGACCGGCTGGGAAGTGGGCCGGTTCAAGCGGTCCTAAACGGGCCTATCCGGGCCCAAGGGCTAAATTTTTTTTTAAAAACAAATCTGTCACATTATAGTCTTTATGGCATTTAAAATATGGCCGTTTCACCTGCCAAAATAGCCGTTGACTATTTATAAATAGGCATTTAACCCCTCCCCTCCTCCCCCTCCCCAACTTTGTTTTAACCCCAATTGTTTTATAATTACACTTTTTCTTATATATATAGCTTATATATATATATATATATATATACTAAGTGTATAGCATATATCTTAAGATGTATATATAGTATAGTATATATCTATATATATCGAATATAGCTTATATATATACTATATACATCTTAAGATATGTATATATATCGAATATATAGTATAGTATAGTATATATATATATATATATATATATATATACACACACACACACTATATTATTATTATTATTATTATTATTATTATTATTATTACTATTACTATTATTATTATTATGATTGATGACAGCTCAGTACGGCATATTGCTAGAAAGATCTCCTTTCAGGAAGGAGATAAAGAAGAAATGATTAACAACTACTTGGAAGAAGTCAAAAGAAATTTACTTCGTTCCATTAATCAATATGAGAAATCAGACACTTCTATGCAGAGTGAAACCAGCAACGATGATATCGCTGAAGATTCTCAGCCCTTCGAATCAGAGAAAATACTATCTGATGAAGATTTGCAGAATGCGGAAGAATTCCTCCGCAAAATGAAAGAATCAGACAAGAGACCAGCACAGTGAAACAGCTGAACCCCACAGCACAGTGAAGCCGCCGGACCCCACTCAAACAGTAGATACAGTGTTCATCAACAGTAGAAATACTATTTTGTATAATAAAAATACTGTAACAGGGACCCAAGGGACCGACTTTTACTGTTCATAGATTCTTTTTCTTTTCTATTTATACGTTTCATTCATTCAGAAGAAAGGGAAGCGAAGCGAGTCCCTCTCTCTCTCTCTCTCTCTCTCTCTCTCTCTCTCTCTCTCTCTCTCTCTCTCTCTCTCTCTCTCTCTCTCTCTCTCTCTCTCTCTCTCTCTCTCTCTCTCTCTCTCTCTCTCTCTCTCTCTCTCTCTCTCTCTCTCTCTCTCTCTCTCTCTCTCTCTCTCTCTCTCTCTCTCTCTCTCTCTCTCTCTCTCTCTCTCTCTCTCTCTCTCTCTCTCTCTCTCTCTCTCTCTCTCTCTCTCTCTCTCTCTCTCTCTCTAAGTTGTAAGTAAGAGTTAGCTTATAATAGAAGAATAAAGTAAATAAAGTCTTCAGTTTTTCATCTTCAGGCCTTGCATCCTGGCCAAAAGGTACTGATTTCTTTCTTAGTTAGTTTTCCTTCTAGTCTCTCCTCTCTGGCCGTGATGATGTCCGGCTAAGAGACTTCATATCTATGTTGAGTATCTAACTTCTCTCCTATATAAACCATGAAAGAGACGGCATCTATTTAAATATAAATGAACATTATATATAGAGTTTTGACTTGGTGTCAAGATGGTTAGTACAGTCTAATATAACACTGCTCTTATTGGCTTTGCCTTAGTGGCTTCGTCTAGCCAGCCGTGAACCTCAGCCCGATAAAGGAGTTAAAAGGGCATCTTCTTTCACGGTTAGAACTGCTAGACACATGGGCTCAATAAAAGTATGTATTATATTAAGACAAACCCCTTGCTTGAGTAAAGGTTTTAACCTTTCATACAATCATTAAACTATATATAAAATTCAAGTATATTTCAATTCTTATATCCTTATTGATTGTGCGGATTACTGCCAGTCTTTAAATATAAGGGTACTGAATTAGCTAGATTAAGAATTCTCAAGTATGTTAAAATAGAAATCTTTAACTGGTGGAAACCTCGGTGGACCTATAAATGTCAGCAGATAGCGGTTGATGAACAGTGTATCTACTGTTGATGAACAGTGTATCTACTGTTGATGAACAGTGTATCTACTGTTTGAGTGGGGTCCGGCGGCTTCACTGTGCTGTGGGTCCGGCGGCTTCACTATGTTTGTGGGGTTCAGCTGTTTCACGGTGCTGGTCTCTTGTCTGATTCTTTTATTTTGCGGAGGAATTCTTCCGCATTCTGCAAATCTTTATCAGATAGTATTTTCTCTGATTCAAAGGGCTGAGAATCTTCAGCGATATCATCGTTGCTGGTTTCACTCTGCATAGAAGTGTCTGATTTCTCATATTGATTAATGGAACGAAGTAAATTTCTTTTGACTTCTTCCAAGTAGTTGTTAATCATTTCTTCTTTATCTCCTTCCTGAAAGGAGATCTTTCTGGCAATATGCCGTACTGAGCTGTCATCAATCACCTATTTCTGAGGTTTGTTAGAATATTCTTGGATTGTTTTGATTGAATCCAAGAGTTCTTGACCATATAATGTCTTCGTTTTGGGATCCTTTTTCATTAGTTTATCCCAAAAGTTGTTGTAAAAGGTCCTGTATAAGCATGGGACTTGTTCTTCGGTGAATCCAACTTCTGGAGTCCATTTATGAATCCAGGGAATAGAGAATTCCAGGAAGAAATAAATCTGGTCAATTTTTTCTGGGTAACAGATATGATCTGTGTGATATAAATTGTTTATAAAAGGGAAAAATTTTATCCATTCTTTTTATAACATGAGAAATCGATCAGGTAAAATTTTTACTGTCGGACCGTGGTATGACCACCAGTTTAGAAACCAATTAGGAATAGCCTCTACAAATATCTTTGCACATACTTTAATAAACCAAGTATGTTTATGTCGATCATTATTGTAGTATAACACTTTATCAAATGCCTAGATATAATCCCAATAGGTAAAATTCATTCGAGATTTGTTAAGGCTTATCTGCCTTTCTTTCATTGTGGATATACCCCAGTCTTCAACAGATATAATCTGTTTAATTATAATCTTCGAGAAGTTATAAACGTTCTCGTCTGTGCTATAACCAGAAAAGTGCTGAAACTCTGCACTGCCAGTACTGGTGAGTATTGTTTCATAATAAGAGCGGATTTTATATGACTCACCCGGATAATATAATTCATTTATCAAATATTTTTGGAATATCTTCTATGGTTCTTCCTTTCTCTGAATATCAGAATTTTCTAAAAGAAATATCATTTCTTTTTTAGACACTTTCTCATATGACTTGATATCATCATTGTCATCTTTTGTAATGGAAGCAAAAGTATCACTTTGCTTAGCAGAAGTATCTTTCTGTTTTTGAGCAGTCAAATATGCCTGCAAATGTGCGTATAACGGACTATCTTCTGGAATATCTTCCAGATGAACGGATGGTCCGATCGATGATTCTTCTCTGAGAGATATCCTCTCATTGGTTAAACTCTTTCTTCCCATTTGTATAACTGGGGAGTTTGAT
>AWOL01S0019491.1:21459-44163 GCA_000715115.1 Nicotiana otophora | reverse complement strand
TTTATCAACACATAGAGAGCATATAGCTAACAACAAATTATTCAACTTTACAATTTCCCGGGATGGACCAAGTCACAATCCCCTCGGTGCACGCATACACGCCCGTCACATAGCATGTGCGTCACCTCCAAACTAATTGCATGATACCAAAAACCGGGGTTTCATACCCTCAAGACCAGATTTAAAACTGTTACTTACTTCAAGCCGTGAAATGCTTATTCTGCAATGTCCTTTCCTCGTGAATTGGCCTCCAAACGCCTCGAATCTGGTCATAAATAATTTGTTTCAATCAATNCAATGTCCTTTCCTCGTGAATTGGTCTCCAAACGCCTCGAATCTGGTCATAAATAATTCGTTTCAGTCAATAAAATTCATTGGAATTAATTCCATAAGAAAATAATAATTTTCCATAAAAATCCGAAAATTAGCTCAAAAATCGCCTGTGGGGCCCATGTCTCGGAACTCGACAAAAGTTACAAAATCCGTAAGCCCATTCAACCACGAGTCTAACCATACCAATTTTACCAAAATCCGACCCCGACTCGACCCTCAAATCTTTAATTTAAACCAAGAGGGTTTTCAAATTTTTCCAACTCCATTCACCAATTAAATGATAAAAATAACAATGGATTCGGGTAATTTAACCAATATTGAGTTAAGAACACTTACCCTGTTATTTTCTCTAAAAATCACCCAAAATCGCCTCAAATCCGAGCTCCAAATCGTCAAAAATTGAAAATGGGATCAGAACTTAAACTCTCTGCCCAGACATTTGCTCTACGCGATCCCGAACATTCCCACGCGGTCGCGAAGAATAATTTTCCATCGCCCAAATTTTACTTTACGCGATCGCGAACTTTCCCACGCGATCGCGATGCACAACATCACAGACACACGTGATCGGGAACTAGTCCACGCAATCGCGAAGCACAAAACGCGTGACTTCTACTCCGCTCCACTTACTCTACGCGAATGCGACCTTCGTCACGCGTTCGCGAGTCACAAAATTCCAGAGCTACGCGATTGCATCCCGCTTCACGCGATCGCGAAGCACAAAATGCCACTGCCTCACATTAACCCTACGCAATCGCAGATATCCCCACGCGATCGCGTAGAAAAAAAGGCCCTACTGACCAAATAAGCCTACGCGATCGCAAACGAATTCACGCGATCGCGTAGAAGGAAAACATTATCAGATATCAGAAAATTCCAGCAGCTATTCAAGTCCAAATTTTTAATCCGTTAACCATCCAAAACTCACCCGAGCCCCTCGGGACCTCGATCAAATATACCAACAAGAAATATCATACGGACTTAGTCGAACCCTCAAATCACCTCAAACAATGCTAAAATCATGAATACCCCAGTTCAAGCCTAATGAACTTTAAAATTTCTAATTTCTACAAATGACTCCGGAACCTATCAAATCACATCCGATTGACTTCAAATTTTGCACACAAGTCATAAATGACATAACAGAGGTATTCCAATTTTTAGAATTGGATTTCGACCCCGATATCAAAGAGTCAACCCCCCGGTCAAACTTCTTAAAAATTAACTTTCGGTATTTCAAGCCTAATTCCTCTACGGACTTCCAAATAATATTCTGGACACGCTTCTAAGCCCAAAATCACCATACAGAGCTATTGGAGTTCTAAAAATTCAAATCCGAGGTCGTTTACACATAGGTCCATATCCGGTCCACTTTTCTAATTTAAATTTTCAATTATGAGACTAAGTGTCTCATTTTACTTCGAGTTCCTTTCGGACTCGAACCAACTAACCCGATAAGTCATAAATCAATTGCAAGACATAAATTGAGCAGTAAATGGAGAAATGGGGTTATAATATTCAAAATGACCGGCCGGGTTGTTACAAAAACCTTGTTTAGACACCCCAGCATTGAAAGAGGAAGATGTAGGGAGAAACTGAGGAGAGGTAGAGACCTGCCTCTGCTTCTCATCCGACAACAATATAATGTAGACAGTGCTCATAGATGGAAAAGGCTTAATCATGAATATATTTCTTCTAGTTTGCACATATACATCATTGGGTCCCCTAAAAAATTGATACACTTTTTGAACATCATCATCTTTCTGATAATCATATTTGAAACCGCAGTTGTTATAGGACCTGACTCTACTTATTGACAAGGCATCAATTTCATCCCACAATTGCTTGATTTTGTTGAAATATGAAGTAATATCAAGTGACCCTTGTGAGATGTGAGCTAGTTTTTTCTTAAGCTCAAATACTCTTGCAGCATCTGCTTGACCATATCTTTCCTCCAACTCACTCCAAATATCTTTGGCAAGTTCAGAGTAGTCAACACTATGAGCAATATCTTTGGACAATGAGTTGGTTAACCAAGAGACGACTAAATCATTACACCTCTGCCACTGTCTCGCCAAGGGAGAACTATCAGAAGGCTTAACTGAAGATCCATTAATGAAATCCAGTTTATTTCTAACAGACAAAGCCACAAGGATGGTTCATCTCCAACTCTCATACCCAGTACCAT
Source organism: Nicotiana otophora (assembly GCA_000715115.1). Taxonomy (NCBI): domain Eukaryota; kingdom Viridiplantae; phylum Streptophyta; class Magnoliopsida; order Solanales; family Solanaceae; genus Nicotiana; species Nicotiana otophora. The sequence continues at coordinate 41,642 of AWOL01S0019491.1, read as the reverse complement.
CAAACGGTACATAAACTAACAAAGACTCTAAGACATCAGACGGATGCACATAAAAGGGATGACATGGATGCGTATAATCATCTTCTTGAAAAATAGAACGAGAAATAGTAGAACGAGCAGTTGGTAACGCGGATGTGGAACCATAATCATTCGACATTTTGTACACAATTAATCAGAAGAAATACACACACAAAATCAAACAATGAGAAGAGATAATTAAGGTTACCAAATTTCCTTCGCGACCAGAAGGAATAACAGCCTTGAGAAAAAAAAGTGACAAGGACAAGCGAACCCTAGATGAATGCGCAATTGCAGAAACCACCAAACCCCAGGTTGAGGAAGACGTCTCAGATAATACCAAATAGGTTCGATCAATTTATCAGAAACACTCAAGTGCTAGTAGAAAAGCACTAATTTTCATCGTCAACACCGGAAAATCTCGTCAGAAAAGATCAGAAATGCGAAGAAACAGCGGAACCTCAAAACTCCGATGAAAATGTGTGAGGGTAACATCGGACGAGAGACACTTACCCGATCTATCTTGATCTTGCCTCTGATACCATGTTAAAACTTGATTTAAGCGCAAATCGTTGAGGATTTTATCTGAGTTTATGGTGAGGTTAGAGAGAAAATACGAAAGCTTCTAGGTTTTCTCTCTTTTCATTTACACAGAATGAATAATTTGTCCCTTACAAATGTATCTTTCTATATCTATATAATTGGAAAGGGCCGGCCCACTACCACACTACAAAATAAAATAAATACAAGGTGGGCTTCTGGGCCCAATGGTAAAAGAAAGAAAAGGTAGCCCAAGTGGCTAAGTAATAGCATGTTCTTGTATCTCAACAAAAGTTAATGAATTGGCGGGATCATGGGGATGGTGGAGTGTGGCGTGGGGGCTCGGCTTAATATCTTCGCTCGTCTAAGGGGTTTACGACCTTTACTTCTAGCTTGAAAGACGCATACACAACCTTTTTCTCTAGGCTTTGATGATCATAAAATACTCGGATCATGTGGGTGGCACATAGTTAATCTTCAAATTAGCCCATAAATGGTGACGGGTCATATAGAACTTAGTTCAAGGGGGAAAATTATTGGGTGTGAGACAAATAGAAAAGAAAAAAGAAGCTACTTATAAGGAATTTGATACTCTCAATAATGTGACACATTTTGGGGAAAACCGTGGGAGCTTGATAAAAAACGGACAATATCACACAAGGTTAAAAATATCTTCGGACCATTTTAGCCCAACACATCTTCCCTCTACGGCACCACTATTTTCTCCTACTATTAAATAAAACTAAAAAAAAAAATTCTATTGATATATATTTGAAAGAAAGGGATCTTCGTGGTTGGCAGCCAGTGACCATGTGTAATCGACAACTTGACTAGTAATAGAAAGTAGTATTTCTAGGGAGTATTATCACTTTTAGCCCGTGCCAGAAACTATTTATATTTGATAATTAAAAGTGTATAAAATTTATATAATTTTTGTATATAACATACATAATATATATATATATATATATATATATAGTACAAAATTTATACATTTTTCGGCTATTATTTTTACAGCGGCTATACAGTGTCATTTTTCCTATTTCTATTAGACTAGGTGGCGATGACCGGTGCCAGCTCGGGCCCAACATGTATCTAGTTTTATTTTTCAATAGTAGATAAAATACTCTATATTGAAATCAAAATAGATGACCATAATCCAAGAGAGTCTTCTATATTATAGGAGCCTAATTTTGCTCTTCTATTTACAGTATCTGCAAAAAACAATGCTCTTTCAACTCCACTTGTTCTCTTTTCAACTTGTATGTAATTGCGCAATAGTGTTTGCAATTAGGCTGCTTTGTCTTATAGGTTGGTATTGCATACAACGCTCCATTTAGTGATATCACAGAAAATGGTGTATACCAATAGAAATGCAGATTGTCAATATTAATTATGCCTCCTAAACAAAAGAAAACTTATCAAGTTAAAATTAACCAAAGAACCATAGACCTTAGAAATTTTAATGTTCAAAGTAGACAAAACACCAACTACTGCAAAGAATAAGAAGTTATAAATTTTTTGAATTGTATTGAATATTGATCCATTCCAATACCATTTTGAACAACAACAAGGTAATCTTTTCCTTCCAAAATTTTTAGAGACCTCTTGCTAGAATAAGCAAATTTTAAATATACTTTTTGATAAGGTAATAAGCAATTTTAAATATATTTCATCATATCCTTCTAAGAAGTAAACTCTAAATAATGCTCTTCTAATCTTTCAATGTATCACTGAGTCCAACGGCGAGCAATGAGAAAAAAAATTAGAGATAAACTAAGTGTACGTGGAACATAATCAGTGAAAAAATTTCAGACAGTATTGTACTCTTGAGATTTCTTATATATTCGGTTTAGAGCTCATGACTTTGTATTATCTGGTTTTGGGAGTTTAAATTGTGTATCGCCGTTTTGGCGTATGTTGATTACCATATCCGCTATTTATGATAACTCAATCTTATTATATCATGTTTTGATGATTGAATGTTGTTAGTGTGATTGGCTTACCTAGTCTCAGAGGTTAGGTATCATCACGACCTTTGGTGGGATTTTGGATCGTGACATTCATGTTTAAGGTATTATTTTAATAAAATATAAAGCTTTTAAGCCTTTGAAATTTTTATTCAAATATTGTTCTTAGTGGTTATGTTTTAAGTTTACTTAATATAAATTAAAATTCTTATTTAAGACTTTAAGTTTGTAATATTTTACTCGTTAAAGTTTGATGTTTAATTTATTTATTATAATTTATAAGTTTCATAACATTCAAATAAAAGTTATATCGTATTATATTTGTTAAATTATAAAATAAAAATAAAATTTCAAACCCGACTTGACAGGGTATTTTTAAGCCCGACGTGTTTTAGACCAAATTTAGCCCCCAAAGACGGGGGCTATTTTTTACCGGGTTCGGTCCGCCACATTAACACCTTTTAGTCGGAATTAGTAGTCAGAAAAGAGCAATTTTTTTTTCAATTTGTTTGGCGCTAGCAAAAAGTTTGGTATATTTTTGTACTTGGAAACATTAGCTTTAAATATCTCATTTTACCTTAATGACTTTTATAGCCATACAATTGCTATAGCATATTTAAGACCACTGTCAGGAGTTCTTATGGCATGTTTAAACCCATAAATTTTAGAAGTCTTTATCCACTTCCAACCAAGAGGTTGTGAGTTCGAGTCACCCCAAGAGCAAGGTGGGGAGTTCTTGGAGGGAAGGATGCCGAGGGTCTATTGGAAACAGCCTCTCTATCCTAGGGTAGGGGTAAGGTCTGCGTACACACTACCCTCCCCAGACCCCACTAGTGGGATTATACTGGGTTGTTGTTGTTGTTGTTGTTGTTTATTATTTTTCTTCTTAAACTTTAAGCCAAGTCAAACTATACCAAATAAATTAGAGAACATGGATTATCTTATAAAGTAGAGGCTGATTATAAAACACAGTTCAGAAACATGGATAAAATACTGAAAAGTTCTTAGCAAGGAGTCATCATTTTGTACAATCCTAAAGAAGTGGATAAACAATTTAAGGCATTGAAAGTAAAGAGTAGAATCTGTTGTTAGGCTTATCCATATTTATAGTTTATTTCCAAGGAGAAAGAGTATGGCAAGATTATCAAGAATGACATATAGCATAATTACATAACTATATATAATTGGGTTACAATGCAGCAACTTTATTGCTGGGAGACCACAGATACAACTAAAATAAAATAAAAGAATCTTATTCTTACTGAATATTTAACAAACCTACACCAATGTATTGTAAATGTATATCTGTTTTAAAATTGGAAAACAGAAGTTTTACAAAGTATTTGGTAAAAAGTGAAGAAAAGGCTAAAAGAATGAATGTGGTTAGGAATTATTCAGGAAGACTGTTTGCAAGAGCTTAGAACGGAGTCCTCAAGAAATTGGGTAAGCTGTAAAGTATATAATTCTGGGTCATTTCTGAAATGATCAACATGAGGTGTAGAAATGAAGTTGCAAGCTCTAACGTTGCGACCAATTCTTCGTTGCTCCTCTACAAAGGACTCAACAGAAATCGCAGGAATCACTCTGTCTGCACTGCTGTATATGTACAATTGTGGGCAACTTGGTTGCTGGGACGTCAATAGATCTAGAACATCAGAAAGTCTCCTGCAATTTCATCCAAAGATCAATGGAAGTACATAGAAGGACCTATCTTTAGCACTTGCTACATGTACTAATTACAATCCATTGGAGAGTGGACATAACATCGACAAGGTCTACTTCATAGGTGAGTACAAAGACGAAATGTAGATACAATTTTGGTACTTCTATTAAATACTGCAGGCTTAAAAATATTTTATCACAACCACTCGCAGAAAAGGCAATTATGGAAACAGAAATTATCTCAAGAGATGTCCTTACCTATTTACGGCGGGAAGGTTCAAAACCACCTCAAAGAACTTCTCCAGTACTACTAGCAAAGCTGCTTCAGTTACTGCAGGTGTAGCATCCGAAGAAGTTTTGGTTTCTATTGTCACATCTGCATCTTTGTTGTTTATAGTCATGATGCGTTTGGTTGCAACACTATTCTTCTTCAAAAAGGCAGCAGAGAATCCAGAAGCCCATACCTTGACACAAAAAATGAGAACTTGATTGTGTTAATTTCAACTTATCAAATCAAAGCTCCATGCGCCCAAAATATGATTTAACATTTATTAAATACTACACAAGTACCACCTCCCCTCCCCCGAAACTCCACAGCTGACCCCCAGCCGCGAAGGGGTGAAAAAGACCAAAGCAAGAATGAGATGGCATAGAAAGATGAAATTTCTAAATAACTTCCACATTATCAAGTTTAAGAATATCTTTTGCCAAGCAACCAACATAGTTTAAGGCCTAAGATAGAAGAAAGCAACAAGATTAAATTAAAAGAACAATCGGTCCTGATTAAAGTACAAATTAAGCAATCTTCAGAATGGCAGACAGTGATATGTATAGAAAGTACAACTTGTAATACTTATCTGATAAAAGGATGATATAATTGGATTTCAATAGAAAAATATGGTTCTTAACAATTACTTTGCATTAAACTTGATAATTAAACTACACATGTATTCCAGCACTTGCATGAAAAATAAATCATATGATGGCAATTTCAGAGATAGCAATACCTGTGGATCGGGAGCAGCTACAGGAGCAGAATCAACAATACAACCTTTGATCCTTGTCATTAAAACAGGATCTTGTTTCTGAAACTTCTCCAAAATGACACCATAACTATAAAGCCAAGAATAAAAGAACTCAATCAGTAATTAACAGACAAGTTTTAAGAAAAACACATATACTTTTGTTTCTAAGTCGATGATTATCAAAGAGTACTCACGTTAACCATCCCGTGTTACTGAAAGTGTGGAAGACCAAGTTCTTTCCATGCTCTTCTTCCAACCAATCAACAAGATGGTTCACAAGCAGTTCTATATCCTGCTCTGCCTTTCCCCCGACTTGATAGCTAAGAATCTCAGACATTGGGAAAGTAAATGTAATGACATGATATCCTGCTGAGGCATACCACTCTGCATATCTCTTTAGATGCTTCTGTTTTGCACCTAACCATCCCAACAGTACTACCACAGTCCTAGACTTTACTGATGAACAATCATAATTCCCTGATATATCAACGACATTTGGCTCTGGTAAATGCCATCTATACAACACCTCCGAAGGCGAAGAAGGAACTGTATAAGTATATGTTGATGGATTTGCCGACTTAGCCAATGATGCTGATTGATAAAAATTGACCAACACGGAAGAAATGCCTATGGCAGAACACGAAAGATTTGAAACAAAACCAGAAGTGATGCTGGGACTTGGAACACTTATGTTAGGCACAGGAACGCGTATTCTGGGGACAAAGGACAAATTGGCAAGCTTAGATACGGATATCTGAGACACCCATGATGCTTTCTTTTCTTGCAATGCTTCAGAAGAAGAATTCTCTATTGATTTTGAGGGCCAAAATTTTTCATGAAGATCAGTAGATACAGAAGTTATAGCGACTGCAGATGCTGCAACTATCGGTCTTTGGAGGATTCCAGAAAACGAAGCCATGATGATATACAGCCTTCCCAAATTTGCATACCAATATCAGACAACCCTCATACAAACAACAATAACTTTCCTGCAAGACACTAAACCATGGCCCAAAAATAAGAAATGTTTTTTTCAATGAACAAAATTCAAAAGAAAATTGAATGGTACACATGATACCTCTTTTGTTTAAGTTGGTCTTGTGTTTTTCTTGGAAGAAATAGGGCTGCCAATATATTTTGACAGCCCCACCAACAACTCTATATAACTGTCACCTGCATCAAATTCCTTTAGTAATCAAATTTTGTGTTGTTAATAAGACAGACGAATACCAAAAGGTCAATGACAGAACACCTTTTCAAATCTTCTTTTATTAACCCGAGCCCAACTCACTATTTGCTTCTAATTCTTTTCCTAATTAACCAACGCAACAGGTTACATTAAACCACAATTTTTATCTAAGCATGAAGGTTATAAAATTAAAAACGGCAACATACTCATAGAGGCAGAACTTCATTCAATCACATACAAATGCACAAAGACATCAAAATTTATACTCATTAATCAAGAACAAGTTAAGATATGGACCTTTATGTCAAAGATCTAAGAAGCCTGGAACCGAAAACCCGGAAAAATACCTCGACTGGAATGCGAACCACGGGCTGAAATTGGAGCTTTCCCCCAATTTTCTTTCTAATGTCTCCTCCTCCTCCTTTCGTTGCCCTCTGTTTTTGCTCTCTGCCCCCTTCCCCATCTATATAATGTATATTTATTATATATAAAATAAAGTCCCCGGTCCAAAATTAAAACCGTGTGGACCCTTTTTGACTCTCCTATGTCCAGATAAAATAATTGAAATAATGAATTAATTGTGTGTGTGAGAAATGGGGTGCACGTGGAGTTTGTTAAGGTCGGAGTGGAAAGAATTTTTTCTTATAAATTAACTTTTTTTTCTCAAACAATAAATAAAAGAAATGTCCATTAGAAATCATAACAAAATGAAAAAAGAGGTGTACGTTTCCTTCATTCTTTTCTTGATATTAGTCTATATGTACGCGCATCGCACGTAAATCTTTAGTTTGTTTCATAAAAAAACAATCGAAAATAACCTCCAAAGTTTCATTACCATTATAGTTTTCAAAAACCTATATTTTATTTGTATTTGATTCGATTTTTGTTAATGTTGGTTGCACTTATAAATTATGTCTTTTTACTTGATGATTTACACAAAAATAATTCTAAAACTTTTGTCGATTTTTATAACCTTCAAAAGTTAACTAATTTCTTAAATAAGATAATTATATGTTGGATAAAATTGTACTCCAATATTTAATTAAGACTTTACACAAATATTTACTTATCTAGTATTTTGAAAACAACTAAGTTTTTGTGTCTATGTGAAGTTTTATACTCTTCTAACAACTCAAATTCGTTCTCATACGGATTCATATACCTTTTTAGTGGCTCTATAAAAAAGAGATTGTTCTCTAACTTGTTTTCTCTATCAAAGTAATCCTAAGACTCCTTTTTTACTTCTATTAATATATTTTATAGATATCAATGTACTACTTTAATTTTTCATTCCATTTCGTGATAATAATTTTTAATCTTTTTATTCCATTGCTCTCTTGGGTAATAGATTGATTACAATAAAATATTTTTAAATTGAATTATGAAAATCATTACTTTATATATGAAGTCAAAATTATATATATTACTATTCACAAAAATATTTGCATGTTTATTTATTAAATCTTGTCAATCTCACAAGTCACATCCGATTTTGCTCGAGGCTTTCTAGTTTGTTTCTTTGGTTTATCAATTCTTTTGTATTATTGTCTACCTTTTCCCCCTTCAGTTGCGACCCCAAGTTCTTGTTTTTGTTTATTTTATTTTGATACGAATAGGGGTAAGGCCGGCGTACTCACTGAATCGTTGTTGTTATTATTGTTGTTGTTGTTGTTGTTGTTATTTTGACACACACTTACATCACACATCAACAACGTTAAAAAATGATTGACGTTTCCTAAATCCCACCTCTTTATATCACGCCGGGCAAATCATGAGTTATTGTTCATTCACTAAGTATACTTTTAGGTATATTAACAAACTAATTTAGGTAAATTTAAGTTTGTAAATAAATAACCAATGCAAATAGCCACCAATAAAATATAAGAACTTAGCTAAAAATATGTTTTGAAGCGCTAGTCCAAAAAACCAATAGTTTCTAAAACTTACAACCCATCAACCTAAAATTGAAGAGGAAGGCACGCACAAGGGTCAGACGAAAACTAAATTAAAACTTAATAAGAGATGAAGAATTAAAAAATAAAATAAAAATAAAAGGCACCAAGCAGGATGACTGTAATGACCCGATTTGTCGTTTTAAGAATTTACGCCACATTCAGTGACTTAAGGTCTCTAACAACCTCGCAATATGTATTATGACCCGCGTGTGTGGTCGAGTTTGATTTACAGATGATTCGGAGAGATTTAGGACACTTAGTCCCTGAGATGGAAGCTTAAGCCTTAGGATTTTTACCGTAGTCGAAACTGTGTGAAGACGATTCCGGAATAGAGTTCTATCAGTTTTGTTAGTTCCGCTAGGTGATTTTGGACTTAGGAGCATGTCCGAACCATGAATCTGAGGTCTGTAGCCAATTTAGGTTTAAAATGGCGAAGTCGAATTTTTGGGAAGTTTGACCGGAGGGTTGACTTTTTGATATCAGGGTTGGAATGCGATTTCGAGAGTTGGAACAGCTCCGTTATGTTATTTGGGACTTGCCTGCAAAATTTGACGTCATTCCGGGCTGGTTTGATAGGTTTCGGCACGAGTTTTAGAAGTTGGAAGTTTTTGAAGTTCATAAGTTCGATTTGTGGTGTGATTTGTATTTTCAGCGTAATTTGATGTGATTTGAAACCTCGAGTGAGTCCGTGATATGTTATGTGACTGGTTGGCATGATTGAACGGGGTCCCGAGGGGCTCGGGTGTGTTTCAGAGTGGTTTCAGACCAAATTGAAGTTGGTTGGACTGCTGTTGTTGAAACCTGGTTTCCTTCTTCACGAACGCGAAAGGAGTCCCGCGTTCGCGAAGAGGAATTTGAGGGGCTGATGATTTGTCCTTCGCGAACGCGAACGCGAACGTGAATGCAAAGAAGGAGCAGGGCAAGCCTTCGCGAACGTGGCCCTAGCAACGCGAACACGAAGAAGAAAGGAAGATAGGGGCCTGGGGCCGTTTGGCCTTCGCGAACGCGAAGGCGTTGATCAGCGGTCATCGCGAACGCGACGTGGACTCCGCGAACGCAAAGAGGAAATGATGGGGCAGAAACAGTTGGCCTTCGCGAACGCGACTAGGACGTCGCGAACGCGATGAAGGATTTGAGGCAGTTGGGTTTTGGCCTTCGCGAACACGAATAAGGCCTATCTGGGCAAAATTAAAAGACCCAAAAACGGGGGTTTGAGTTCATAACTCAAAATCAAATTTGGAGCTCGGTAGAAGGAGATTGTTGGAGAGATTCTTGCATGGGTGTTTGGGATAAGTGATTCTTATCCAGTTTTGACTAATTTTCATGATTATGTCTTTGAATCCATCATTTAATTCGGATTTAATGGAGGAAATATCAAGATTTTTGTAAAATTTTTCAAAAATAAAAATTCAAGATTTGGAGGTCGAGTTGTTATTGGAATTTGATAAAATTGGTATGGTTGAACGCGTATCGGAATAGGTGTTCGGATTTCATTAAAATTATGTTGGATTCCGAGGGGCGGGCTGCGGGCCCGCGTTGACTTTTGTTGACTTTTTGGAATAAAATTTTAAGTCGACGTATTATTATCCGAAATTATTTCCGATGAATTTTAATGAAGTTATACAATTAATTTGGATAGATTTGAGCTGTCTGGAGGCCAATTCAAGCAAGAAGGCTATTTTGAAATATCGCGTAACTTCAAAAAAGTAAGTGTCTTGCTTAACCTCGAGTGGGGAAAATTCTCCTTGGGCATTGAGTCTTATGTCCAATTTGTGTAATTGAAAACCATGTACGCGAGGTGACGAGTACGTACTTGGTTTATATGTGCAAATTTTATTGAGTTAAATTCTTGAGCATATTGTGTAGTAAATTGGATAATTGTCGGCATATATTTAATCATCTACTTGTCATGCCTAAACCCTTGTTTTTGACTTTGTTATTATATGACAATGTGATGTGATTGTTATTTGATTATTTATGAAATTTCGTGAATTTGCTGATTTGATAATTATTGGAATTTAATTTTATTTTGGATTTTCCCCCTCTGCAAATAATTAAATAAATGAGCTTAAGAAAAGATGTTTATATAATTAGTGAAAATTTATTCTTTTTTGAAGACTTTGCTTTATGTTGAGTAATTTCTAACTCTATTGATTGTTTTTGGGTGTTGTACACATTGCGTGGAGCATTTGGCTATTTGCTGTGAAATTAATTGACTTGGTTGTAGCTTTAAAATTTGATTGTGGCCGTTGGATAAATTGTGATAATTTTCCGTATAAATTGTTGTGTTGCGTGAGTTGTTATTTTGGGGAGATAAGGATGGCATTTCACCGTTAATATTATATGGTTATAAGGGTGGCAGTTCATCGTTGTGTTTGTTGACTATTGATATTATCTGGGCGGAGCGATAAGGGTGGCTATAAGAGCGATAAGGGTGGCTATTGATATTGTCTGAGCGGAGCGATAAGGGTGGCAATAAGAGCGATAAGGGTGGCAATAGGAGCGATAAGGGTGGCTATTGTCAGGGACGATATGTGATGATGTGGGGTTGTGGCGTTGACAATTTTCATGTGATGTTGTGATGCTCTTGTATTTATTTTTATACCTTGTGCAACTTGTCTTGTTGTTAGTAAATTGATAATAATCTGATTTATGTTGAAATTGGGAGCCTGTGGCTATTGTCACGCGGTTTATAAAATGAAATGTGGGCACGTGGTACCGTAAATTGTGATATGAAATGGGGATATTGGCACGTGAATTGTCCGTGTAGTTGTGATATAAAATGTGGGCACGAGGTGCTGTGATGAAATGATAATGATATTTGGCACGTGAATTGTCCGTGCAGTTATGATATGAAATGAGGGCACGAGGTGCCGGGCAAATATGATGATTTAATTATGGGCACGAGGTGCCGTGAAAATATGAACATGGGTTGAGACCCGTATTTACGAAAAATATAAAAATAGGTTGAGACCCGTATTTTGATGATTTTGAAATGAGGTGTCACATAGTGACTTTTTAATTAAAAGAATTATATTCAGAATATTTATTTGGAAGGATTTTTACTTAGAAAGTATTATATAAAAGATTGTATTTTGAAAGATATTTATTTGAGAAAATTATATTTGAAAAAATTTATTGAAAGGATTATATTTGAAAAATAATTATTTGAGAAAATTATATTTGAAAGAGAGTTATCTGGAAGAACTATGTGAAAGACATTTATTTGAAGGGCTTGATTTAATTTGGTGTAAATGTGTTTATTAATTGTTGAGTGATATTAATGGTATTCTTGTTGTCCGTTGTGCATATCACTGGTTGTTTTATCCTGCCTTTATTATTATTTATTTTTTATTATTTTGTATATTATATTGCACAAGTTATTAGACTAGTGAGTGTCTTGATTGTACCTCGTCTCTACTCTATTGAGATCAGTCTTGATACTTACTGGGCACCGCTGTGGTGTGCTCACTCTATACTTCTGCACATTTTTTTTGTGCAGAGCCAGGTATTGAAGATATCGGACTTGAGCAGAGTTAAAGCGCGATCATAAGGATTTAAGGTAGAGCGTGGTTCTTTATTCAAATTAGGAACAAAAATATTGAATAACTTCATAATAGAGGATAGAGAATAAATAAAAATTCACTATAGTTGTTACAACATCAAAAACATACCGCACAAGACTAATCTTTCAAAGAAAAATTCAAGTGTTGAGGGAGATTAAATTGCCTATAGTCTATAGAAAGACTAACATTCCAACATTCATAAGTACTGCTTGTTCATAGTTGGTATAACTTTGGAATTTTAAATATGGTAGGAACTGATTTAAAGATTTTTCAACAACACTTTTGCTTATTCAAAATAAAGAAAACCCTTTATATATACAGATAACATAAGCTTCAAATGGTTCTTCTCCTAGTCAGATTGGAATGGTTCTAAAATTTCAACATAAGTAAAAGTTCTTGTCCTTGTGAGATTGGACTGGCTTTAAAATTTCAATACAAGTAGAAAAGAATATCACAAATAGTTTAGAAGTTCGAACTTAAGGGGTATTATTATCTGAAATCTGACAATTTTATCCAATTATATCCTAAAACTAATAAGATTATAAGGCTAATATCTAGAACTCCGGTTATGTCCTTTTATTATGAGTTATTATGCTTAATATTATAAGGTTATTTTTGTAAACCGACATTGTGTTCATGCTTTTATAATAACTAGTTTACCAACAATGGTCGTGGTAGAGTAGCAAGTATTCATTTATTCTTAATCAAATGTCACGGGTTCAAGCTCTGGTACGAAATTACCCTTATTATGAAGCATTTTACTCCCAATGTGAGACTTATTTGACGTAGTTTAGACATGTCCCAATGTTGGTATCAGACATCAAGAAAAAAAAGTGTTATTTTTTTGTTGTTCTTGAAGGTTAATTAAAAGTGTTATCCTTTTGTTGTTCTTGAAGGTTAATTCAAACTTGATGTGAATTTATTATATTACAATAAACTAGTTTTTGTGTACGTGTGTTGCTCCTGTGGCTCGCGCTAATCAATAAAAAATATACTACCTCCGTCTCAAATAATTTGTCGTGCTTTCTAAGAATAGTTGTCTCAAATTATTTGTCATTTTAGAAGTTTAAGATAAAATAAATTATATTTTTTCCATTTTACCCTTAATAATAATTATTCTTGACGATGGAGATAACACATAAATAAAATAAATATTCTATGAAGAGAGACTATATTTTAAGACATAAACAAGGGTAAAATACTCCAACTCCCCTCCTAATTAATTTTTCTTAAGGGGTAGGTTAAAGAGAAACACAACAGATAATTTGACACAAAGAAAATATATAAGAAACACATATTATTGAAAATAACAGTTGACGATAAAATAAGTGACAATAATTTCTTAAATGATAAAAAAATTAATGTCATACCTTGACATATTAATTGCATCCAATATATTCTAAACTTACAAAGATGATAAAAGTATTTTAAAAAATAAAAGAATTCTCATAATATTTATCATGATTGAAGAGAGATATGGTGAGCGTTAACGGTCTAGATCACGAAAAAAAAAAAAAAAATTCTCGAACGACAATGTAAAAGATATATGAAGATGTCATCTATTGTAACAAATGCAAAAGGAGAAAAAAAATAAATGACAAATAAATAAATTATATTCTATTGTTTTATCCTTATTGCTTCAAGTTTGTATTATTTTAATTTGGCTCTTAATACTACATCATCTATTTTATTTTATTTTCTTGATTGCTGTAACCACAAATTGCTCTTTTTTTCAACTTGATTTTTTTTCTATTTAGAAAAGAATTGGCTGGCATTATTTTGTTAATTAGTTAATTCAAAAACTTAAATTTTTGTTCTCAATAAGGAAATAATTTATTTTTTATTGATTCAAATTCTTTATATTGGATCATCATCTCAATAAGGATTATTTTGTTATTTTTTATTTTTGGATATTTGTGTTTGCAGAATCATGTGTGTTACCAAATACTACTTTTCTAGTGTCTCTCTCGCCCCCTCTTTGTTTATATTCTATATTTTTAAAATATTATATACCATTTGTTTTAATTATTGAGTGTAATTTTAAAGATATTATACATAAAAATTTACTAAATAGAAAAATATTGTTTGGAGAGAAAGTAATTCAAATATAAAATGAACTATTATAGTTCACATATAAATATATAATATGAACTATTATAGTTCACATATAATAACAATTATATTACATTATTCAAATAAAAAATAATTTATGTAAGATAATAAAAAAATATTAATCAGTTTTAAAGTCCAATATAAAGATTTAACAAAACATTAGGTGCAAGAAAGGGATAACTTCTAAAGTATTAACCATTATTTTACACATAAATTTGCACCTTTTATCCGTGATAAAGTTTTCTTGTTAATATTTCAAGATCTCGTGGTTGATATTTTTATAATTTTTACAAGAAAAAATTTTGCAAAAGTAGTACTTTTACTCATCTTTCGTGGTTGATATTTTTCAACTTCTACAAGAACTAAACATGGAAAAATTATATTACTATTTAAAGTCCTAAATACGTGACATTTTATGTATTAGGCTGTCACGATCCGAAATTTCCACCTTCGGGACCATGATGACGCCTAACATTTCACTTGCTAGGCAAGCCAATGTTAGAATAATATTATCCATTTTAAAATAATTTTTAAATATATTAATAACAAAGAAACAAATGTGAAAGTAAGGTCTGAAATATAGTGAATAATCCATAAAAAAAACGGTGTCTAAATACCATCCCAAAATTGGTGCCACAAGTACACGAGCTTCTAGAATAATACAAATAAAGGTCTGAATAAAATAAAGCTGTCTGGAAACAAACACACAGCTAAAGTAAATTAGACGGGGACTTCAGAACTGCGGACGCCATACAACTATACCTCAAGTCTCCTCTGGTAGCTGAAATCCGAGCAAGTCTATGGTACGCCGCTGGGACCAACTCCGAAATCTACACAAGAAGTGCAGAGTGTAGTATCAGTACAACTGACCCCATGTACTGGTAAGTGCTGAGCCTAACCTCGATGAAGTAGTGACGAGGCTAAGACAGGTCACTTACAATAACCTGTACGCAATAATAGTAATAACAATAATAATGGAAATAAATCAGGTAACTCATTTTTAACAGTTGAAGCCAATTTAGCAGTCATAACTAATTATTATTTCCATCAATTTCCGTTGTAGCGTGCAACCCGCTCACACAACATATTCATTTCAATCCTCCCATATATTTATTTTAATAAAGTATATATAGACTTTTAAATAAGTCTGTTTAAACTTTTAAATAAGTTTGTTGCGGCGTAAAATCCGATCCCCCAATATGAACTTTTTAATAAGTCTGTTGCGGCATGCAATCTAATCCTCCAATATGGACTTTTTAATAAGTCTGTTGTGCCGTGCAATCTGACCCCCCAATAATTTTGCATGAGGCTAAGATCTGCCTCCTTAATTGCATAAGGCTAAGCATTGCCTTCCCCTGTATGAGACTAAGCATTGTCTCAACATTTGCATGAGGTTAAACCCTGCCTCCTCAATTGCATAAGGCTAAGCATTGCCTTACCTGCATGAGACTAAGCATTGTCTCCACCTTTGCATGAGGTTAAGACTTGCCTCCTCAATTGCATAAGGCTAAGCATTGCCTTCCCCTGCATGAGACTTAGCATTTTCCCCACCTTTGCATGAGGCTAAGCCCTGCCTCCTCAATTGCATAAGGCTAAGCATTGCCTTCCCCTGCATGAGACTAAGCATTGTCTCCCGCTTGCATGAGGCTAAGCCCTGCCTCCTCAAATGCATAAGACTAAGCATTGCCTTCCCATGCACGAGACTAAGCATTGTCTCCCACTTGCATAAGGCTAAGCCCTGTCTCCTCCTGCATGAGACTAAGCATTGTCTCCCATCTTGCATAAGGTTAAGCCCTGCTTCCTCCTTGCATGAGACTAAGCATTGTCTCCCATCTTGCATAAGGTTAAGCCCTGCTTCCTCCTTGCATGAGACTAAGCTTTTTCTCCCATTTCTCATGAGGCTAAGCATTGCTCCCTAATTGCATAAGGCTAAGCTCTGCCTTTCCTTGCGTAACCCCAAATGCTATGCTATTTGAAATCTAGCACTATTCTCTACCTCGGGGCTAAGTTCTGCCCCCGATTTTACACAAGACTAAGCTTTGTCTTGTTTCGCTTTGCATAACCAAACGTCATGTCTTTGCATCTCATGGGCTGAAATACTGCCATTTTTAGTCTGAAGGCGTCATAGTCCAAAGGCACCATCCTCATAATCGGAAGACACCATGCCATGGCATGAGGATCTCTCAATATTGCACATCATTATTCAAAGGCGTCATAGTTTAGAGGCACCATTTTCATATCCCGAGAACATCATTTCATGGCCTAGGAATCCCCTATCACGCAATTCATGGACCGAGACATCATGGTCTAAGGACACCATCCCTATCGTCCAAATATAGCTTTCATGGTCCAAAGGAAATTTGTATCATGTTTAAATTATCGCAATATATACCTACATGCATTACGTTTAAGTTTTGCAGGTAATCCAGGAGGTAACCGTTCTCCCAATGGGAGCAATCTTCGCTCCAGTTTCCGTTCAGAATTCACATCTTGAGACTACCCCAAATATAGTCAACTACCGTCCGTTACCCATATCCACTTGATAACCGTTCAAAAGTCCATAACTGTTCCAAGGTACATCCATTCAAAATTCTGATATCATCCTATCCAGAAGAGCTTGTCCGTTCCAATAACAACTCCATCGGCTTATTCCACCGTTGGATCCAGAACTACACACGGTCTGATTCCCGTAAAATCAGGGATATGTAGGCAAATCAGAAACCAGAGTTCGGCCTCCATCTTTCAAATCACCCCATTCGGTCAAAATCGGTCATCATTTCATTACCTGACAACTATTTCATCATTCCCGAGTAAAGAGGGGCAGTTGTTGATACCCAAGTTTTCATAATTTTACATAATTTTTAAAGGCTTTAAATCGATTTATTTCCGCATTTTTATACCCAATAATTATCCTTCAAATTATTTTTATGATGATTTAATCATCTAAACTTATCATTTACACCAACATGATGTTTTAAATATTTTCAATGCATTCTTTTTAATTACATTT
Source organism: Nicotiana otophora (assembly GCA_000715115.1). Lineage (NCBI taxonomy): Eukaryota > Viridiplantae > Streptophyta > Magnoliopsida > Solanales > Solanaceae > Nicotiana > Nicotiana otophora. The sequence goes on along the minus strand of AWOL01S0019491.1, from coordinate 24,595 downwards.
GCATTTCTAGGGCTAATTGCATATTTTTGCAATAATATCCCATATTAATGTATAATTACATTATTTATGCGAAAATGACTCTTTATATTTTTATAATGTTAAGTAATTATTTTTAATCATTTTAGTGCATAAATAATATTTTGTTATTTATTAATTGCTTTTATAAATTATTTGTTTATTAAATATTANATTTTGTTATTTATTAATTACTTTTATAAATTATTTGTTTATTAAATATTGAGGATTTAAAAACTAGCCTAAAATCCTACCTATTTTTCGGACCAAGCAATGGCCCAAAACCTAATACCCTAGCCCAAATAACCCCAAGCCCAAATCAAATTAACCCAACCCCACAACCCAGTCGCGACTCATCTAAACCAACCCGACCCAAGACTCCTTCTAATCGTGGCCATTGATCTCTAAGATCAACGACCCCCATTACTCCCTCCCTTTTAATTACCCTAAGCACCCCCCAACCCTAATAATCCTCACCAGCCGCCGCCCCTAAATCCTCTCTTCTCTCCTCTCCTGTCAAACCCTAGCACCCGTCTCTCTTATTATATCCAAAATCCAACTTCAAGATGGAATCACTCTATGATTCCTTTTCCATTTATGCTCTGTCTCATCATTTCTTACCCGATTTTGGTATTACATAAGTACTTGCTCTATTTTGGCAAGTGTAAATCTCCGAATCAAGGGAGATTAGCTTCAACCATTTGAATCTGGATAAAATTTAGTCCATATACAGCACGGCCATGGCTATATGGGTCTGATTAACCAGGATTCCCGGCCAATCTTCGATTTATGTCAACTAGGGTTTACCTATTTTTCCCTAAATCTGATTTTTATTTGATTCTGCATGTTAATACTTCTGTGCCTATACCACATATCTCATATCAAGGATGGATCCTCTAAAGTACATCTTTCAGAAACCCATGCCTACAGGGAAGCTGGCAAAATGGCAGATATTGTTGAGTGAATTTGACAACGTCTATGTGACTCAGAAGGCGGTTAAGGGACGAGCATTAGTGGATCATCTTGCGGAAAATCTGATAGGAGGAGAATATGAACCACTAAAAATGTATTTTCCTGATGAAGAAGTATCATTCGTAGGAGAATATATCTCCGAAGCCTACGACGGATGGAGAATGTTTTTTGATGGAGCCGCAAACTTCAAAGAAGTGGGTATTGGAGCCGTTTTGGTGTCAGAAACATGTCAACATTATCCGGTATCTGCGAAACTCAGATATTTGTGCACCAATAATATGGCAGAATATGAGGCTTGCATATTGGGGCTTAATTTGGCCGTTGACATGAATATCTAGGAATTACTTGTAATTGGTGATTCAGATCTTCTGGTACATCAGGTGCAGGGAGAATGGGCTACAATGAATACCAAGATATCACCATATCTATATCATGTGCAAGAGATGATGAAGAGGTTCATGAAGATAGAGTTTAGACATGTCCCGAGAATCCAGAATGAGTTCGCAGACGCATTGGACACTTTGTCCTCCATGATACAGCATCCGTACAATAATTGTATCGACCTCATTTCGGTAAAGATTCATAATCAGCCAGCTTACTGCGCTCATGTTGAAGAAGAAGCAGACGGGAATCCATGGTTCCATGATATCAAGGAGTACTTGGCAAAAGGAGAGTACCCGGAATATGCAAATCATATTACAAAATGCACGCTCCGAAGATTGTCCAACCATTTCTTCCAAAGTGGAGGAATTCTGTACATAAGGACTCCGGACCTAGGGTTATTATGGTGTGTTGACGCCAAGGAAGCTTCCAAACTGCTCGAAGAGATGCACTCTGGAACTTGCGGACAACACATGAATGGTTTCATTTTAGCGAAGAAGATACTAAGGGCAAGTTATTTTTGGATGACTATGGAAACAGACTATATCAGGTATGTCCAGAAATGTCATCAGTGCCAAATACACGCAGATATGATACGGATGCCGCCAAATGAACTCAATTCAACAAGTGCACCTTGGCCTTTTGCCGCTTGGGGAATGGACGTCATTGGACCAATCGAGCCCACCGCTTCAAACGGGTACAGGTTCATTTTAGTGTCCATAGACTACTTCACAAAATGGGTCGAAGCTGCATCCTATAAAGTTGTAACCAAGAAAGTCGTCGCAGATTTTGTCATAAATCGTATTGTTTGTCGATTCGGGGTTCAGAGTCCATAATTACCGACAACGCCGCCAATATCAACAGTGACCTAATGAAAGCTATGTGCGAGACCTTCAAAATCAAGCACAAGAATTCCACAGCATACAAGCCTCAAATGAATGGAGCCGTGGAGGCCGCAAACAAGAATATCAAGAAAATACTGAGGAAGATGGTAGACAACCACAAGAAATGGCACGAGAAGTTACCATTTGCCTTATTGGGGTACCGTACCACAGTCCGCACATCAACCGGGGCAACTCCCTATTTGCTGGACTACTGTACCGAAGCTGTCATTCCTACCGAGGTTGAAATTCCTTCTTTAAGAATTATACAAGAAGCTGAAGTCAGTGATGCAGAATGGATAAGAAGCCGCTATGAACAATTAACTCTTATTGACGGGAAAAGAATGAATACAGTGTGACGGGAAAAGAATGAATACAGTGTGACGGGAAACAATTAACTCTTATTTAAATTCTTAAAGGCTATTATAATTTTTCATAATTCTTAAAGGCTTTAAATTGATTTATTTCCGCATTTGTATACCCAGTAATTATCATTCAAATTATTTTTATGATGATTTAATCATCTAAACTTATAATTTACACCAACATGATGTTTTAAATATTTTCAGTGCATTTATTTTAATTACATTTGCATTTCTAGGGCTAATTGCACATTTTTGTAATAATAGCCCATATTCATGTATAATTATATTATTTATGCGAAAATGACTATTTATATTTTTAGTACATAAATAATATTTTGTTATTTATTAATTACTTTTATAAATTATTTGTTTATTAAATATTGGGTATTTAAAAACTAGCCTAAAATCCTACCTATTTTTCGGACCAAGCAATGGCCCAAAACCTAATACCCTAGCCCAAATAACCCCCAATCCAAATCAAATTAACCCAACCCCACAACCCAGCCGCGACCCATCTAAACC
>AWOL01S0019491.1:0-20136 GCA_000715115.1 Nicotiana otophora | reverse complement strand
CCTTTTAATTACCCTAAGCACCCCCTAACCCTAATAATTCTCACCAGCCTCCGCCCCTAAATTCTCTCTTCTCTCCTCTCCTGTCAAACCCTAGCAACTGTCTCTCTTATTATATCCAAAATCCAACTTCAAGATGGAATCACTCTATGATTCCCTTTTCCATTTATGCTCTGTCTCATCGTTTCTTACCCGATTTTGGTATTACATAAGTACTTGCTCTATTTTTGGCAAGTGTAAATCTCTGAATCAAGGGAGATTAGCTTCAACCATTTGAATCTGGACAATATTTAGTCCATATACAACACGACCATGGCTATATGAGTCCGATTAACCAGGATTCCCGGACAATCTTCGATTTATGTCAACTAGGGTTTACCTATTTTTCCCTAAATCCGATTTTTATTTGATTCTGCACGTTAATACTTCCTTATTTATGTTTGATTTTACAGTTTTCTTTATTTACTTGTTCGCTTTTTGTCACTATATAAACCCCTCCCACATTCCCCTTTGAGGACATAATGTGAATCGCTATAATCTCACTAAAATTTTGAAGCTTTATTATGTTATTTCTTCATTATATCGTTCAATACTTTGGTTCTTGGCCGGCTAAGAGCCAAGGCTACTAAATTCTAGGGTCTTGCTTCTCGTTGATGTTCAGAACACTATGGACTTTTGTTCTTTCTTGTATTTCCGTTTAACTTGTGAGTTACCGAACCTTTGTAAATTCATTCCTATGTATCTGCAATTTGCATATGTCTTCACTTCTGAAGTTTGTTAGTTTAATGCGTTTTCTGGGTTGTTTTGTGTGCGATTCTGTTTATTTTACTTCAATTTTTAGGTCTCCTTAATGTTTAACTTCATAATATTGATAGCTCAAAGCATGCCTAAACTTGATTCGAGTAAATTAGATTCTTCTCAATGTGTTACTACTGTTTGGGATCTTTGCGCTTGTAAGCATCTCTGTGGTGTTTTATTTTGCTTTAGGCTATCAATCCTATTATGTGAACATGCTTTACTTGCATAATTTGTATCCCCTTTAGTCGACTAGTCAATTGTGTTCAAAACATGAATGTTTACATCTATTCTATGACACAAGTCTATTCAGAATTTATGTGGTTATATCTTGCTTATATAGCATGTTTTAATCCTGTCAATCATGACTAGTTCTCTATCAGTATGCTTATTTAGCATATTTTTGCTCCCCTGATTCACCAGTAGTTGTAGTAATCCATTTTCCCATCATGTCTAAATGTAGTTCTGCCACCAAATTAGTGTGACCATTGCATAACACTAGGACTTATACTTAGTATAATTTGAACCTTTTCTTTTATATCATGAGCTGTGTATGATATTTTTCATCAATCCTGCAAACTTGTTCTTCCCTTGACTTTGCTAATGTAGGATTGTTTATGCACTAAGTGTTGAACTTGTTTTCTAAATCTTTGCTAAGTTTGTTCTTAAACTCTATGACTTGTTCAACTATCTGCTATATATGCAACTTGACTATGTTTGTATCCCTTAGTTTTGTCTCTCAACCTTGGTTTACTTCACTTGTTACCTGGGCTTTGTTTTAGCACTCATTCTTAGCCAGGCTGAAAGACAAGGCTACCTAGGTTCTATCATTAACCTCCCTAGTGTGAGCACTGCTCGGGGTCCAATTGAGACCCTTGTGAACTCTGACACACTAGGATTTGGTCCTTAGTCATTCCTTGAATGTCCTCTATTAACCTCCCTAGTGTTAGCAATGCCCTGGGTTCTTGAAGCCCTTGGGAACTCTGACACACTAGAGTCCAGGTTCTTTGCCACTTTTCCTAATTGCTAAACTTTGCCCCCCTTTTTACCTACTGGATAAACCAGTTGGTTTGTGTAAATGGTTGTTCACCTGGGACTTTTGATCAAGTTGTGGCTATTGTATGTGGGCCATTTTGTGTAAACGAAGGTTGTTTTTGGGTTGTTATGAAACTGTATGGATATAGTATTGAAGTCCTAGCCAGGCTGGGTATGCATTGGGCCTGCCTTAGGCCCACTATAGCTATTCCATAATTCTGTAATTTATTTCACTCATTGGGCATGTAATAATGTTGTAATAACAATTGGGGTGTTAGTAAAATTGAAAAAATGGGTTTATTCTCACTTTGCATGAACGGGTAGAAATCCTACCTATAGGGGTTAATTTGCTCAAATATGTTCTGCTCCTATGTGCTGTTAGATATCATGCCTATAGGACCTAAGTGTTTCATTCGCTTAATGTATTCTGCTTTTATATGTCTTGATGGATATCATGCCTATAAGGAATAAAGTGATCAATGTTTTAGTCTATGACAATAGGGTCATGTTAGCTTTATGCTCTATAAATCTGCACTTTTAGAAATCATGCCTATAGGATTTTAATTGATTAATGTGATTTTGTTATAATTTCTCACTTAGGAAACATGCCTATATGAGCTAAACCAGTTTCTATCGCTAATCGTAGAAATCATGCCTATAGGGTAATCCCACTCGCTTTTAAGTGTGAAATTGAACTTTCAAACACTGTTTCATTGCTTAATTCTGCCGCTATTAGAAAGCATGCCTATAGGATCAAACTGGGTAATTCTAAGTATTTTCAATAGTTATCATTGCCAACTACTGCGCAAATCACCTAGAAATCATGTCTATAGGTTTAACCACTTATAATCTGTAATGTCAACAATCAGCTCGCAATACCAGATTCCCTAAAATGTATAGTTGTTCAGAAATCACGTCTATAAAGGTATCATCTTGCATCTGAAACTGCCTGCATGTTTGAATCCTAAGGTCACATAGAAACCATGTCTATAGGGCCTAATGACTTTAATTTGCCTCAATCCTGAAATTGTCTAACGCTTGATGTGAAAATTTATTCGCGTGCATTTGTTGTCTAAGTGTGGAGGCTAACTTGAGCCCTTAATTGCTTTTACATAAAATCCAACTTATTTTGTATGTCGCCTACTTTTATCATTTCTGAGCAGCTGAAGCTAAGTCTAGAAACCATCCAAAATAGAGGTCCAAACGCCTCTTGGGCCATAGGCATGGGACGGGTAGTGCACGCATAGGGCATGGTTTAGAATCAACTAGTGCGCTTTAGGTAAAAACTTAAAGATAGTAATCAGATAGCATGAGATGATAGTCTATGCCCGCTGAATAATACGAGTAACACCCCACCTCGAGGGAGTTATGAAGTATTATTTATGTTACACAGGGTGATCCTTTAGGCTAAAAAACTTAGGACCCCCTATCTTGTCTTTAAACCAATTATCTGTATTTACTCAAGGACTTTTTAATAATGATTTTTTTCAAGCTTCTTGTTTTTCTCTCTGACTATTTGACTAATTCATATAATTCAAGTTCGGCCGGGACCCACAGTTGTGGACCTAGAAGAGTGCCTAACACCTTCTCTTCGAGGTAATTTGAGCCCTTACCCGATCTTTGGTGACGCAAACTGGTTAAACCAGAGTTATTTGCAAATAGGTGCCCTAACGCACCTCAAACCCGTTAGGTGGCGACTCCCTCTTTTAACACCCTTTCTTTAAAAGAGTTGTCACGTGTCGAAATCCGATTTTGTGAGAAAGAGGGGCGCGACAAGTAAGAAATCCATCAACGGGTTTTGCATTTTATTAGGAGGATGTCTAGTCGGATGGAAGTCCACGAAGTAATCTGTTATCTCCTTGTCATCTGCAAAAGCTGAATGCAGGTCTATGAGTAAGACCACTACTGAAATCACTTGGGTTTGCAGGCTTCTTTCTGATTTTGGTGTTGATTTTTCTTCTCTTGTTAGTCTGTTTTGTGATAACCAGACTGCCACCCACATTGCTAAGAATTGGATTGTCATTTTGTTTGCACCAAGTTGAATGACGGTCTGATTAAGCTGCTTCGCACTTCCAGTGCCAATCAGCTTGCTGATATGTTCACTAAACCTTTGGGATGAGCTATTCATCATTTGCATATTCGCAAGTTGGGGTTTATCTCACCCTCTAAATTTATGGGGGGTGTTGAGATACAAGAACATGCTATTACTTAGCCACTTGGGCTACCTTTTCTTGCTTTTACCATTGGGCCCAGAAGCCCACCTTGTATTTATTTTATTTTGTAGTGTAGTAGTGGGCCGGCCCATTCCAATTATATAGATAGAGAAAGATACATTTGTAAGGGACAAATTATTCATTATGTGTAAATGAAAAGAGAGAAAACCTAGAAGCTTCCGTCTTTTCTCTCTAACCTCACCATAAACTCAGATAAAATCCTCAACGATTTTCGCTTAAATCAAGGTTTAACATGGTATCAGAGCCAAGATCTAGATAGATCGGGTAATTGTCTCTCGTCCGATGTTAGCCTCACACAGTTTTATCGGAGTTTTGAGGTTCCGCTGTTTCTTTGCATTTCTGTGCTTTTCCAGCGAGATTTTTCGGTGTTGGCGATGAAAATTAGTGCTTTTCTACTAGCACTTGAGTGTTTCTGGTAAATTGATCGAACCTATTTGGTATTATCTGAGACGTCTTCCTCAACCTAGGGTTTGGTGATTTCTGCAATTGCGCATTCAACTAGGGTTCTTTGATACCACTTGTTGGTCTAAAATAGCCTGAAGATACTCTTAACCTTGTGTTATATTGTCTGCTTTGGGTCAAGCGTATGGTTTTCCCCAAAAAGCCTTACACCATTAAGAGTATCCAACTTTTTATAAGTAACTTCTTTTTTTCTTTTCTATTTTTCATGTGGGACTTTGTTCACACACCAACAAGATGAAGAAGATATGTTTTGTCGACCTTCTATGACAATTTGCTTCAATAGATGGGGTCAACAGACAACGGGTGATAAGAGATTTATAGTGGGTGTTTTGACATAAGAGTTGTCAAATTCTGGAAAAAAAGTGTTAAAAATTAGAGTTATGTTTGGACATGAATACAATTTGGAGTTGTTTTTGAATTTTTGTGAGTGATTTGAATTAAAAAAAAATAGCTTTATGGAGTTTTTAAAATTTTCGAAAAATTCTGAAATTCAACTTCAAGTGAAATTTAAAATTTTCATGACCAAACACTGATTCTGAAAAATATAAAAAATTTATAAAAAAAGTAAAAAAAAATAAAAAATATGGCCAAACGGACCCTTAGACTTAAATTTATGTATACACCAAAGTATATTAATTTATCATATGATTGAATAATTTTTGAAACCTTAGAAAAAAGTCACATATTGCGCAACTATTAATTCGGTGTATGCACAAGGAAGAGTAAATAATTTCCACATGAACGTCCATCTAAGGTTTGCTGAAATTAATGATAAATCTAGATCATAAAATTGTAGTGGTGAAGATTAATTATGTTAATGTAACCTCTATAAGAAAAAAATAAATTTGAATATTGAAATAAAGGCCAATTTACTCATAAAAATAAAAACATAGTTATACATATTCTAATCTTGTAATGTTTCAGTAGTGTGTTTGATGTTAACTATACCAATTATATTTAAACGATTGGGTGAATGATTATTTAGGTTAATTCTTCATATTCTATTAAACCAAATGTTATCGTCACTAGCTAGTAGCCCAGTTATGCTTTTTTTCCCTTTTTGTTTTTGGATTTATCGAATTTTAGAAAGTCCAAGCTGTTTTTTTTTTTTTTTTTTTTTTTTTTGATGAAGTGACTAGAAATGACAAAAATATAGCACAAATGAAGTAGTTTAATTTGCCAGAATCATGACTGGTTCTTTGTCAAAGAGACAGCAAACTAGAAGTCATATCTAATTTCTTTCTCATTTGTTTTTAAAATAATAAAGTATCGACTATCATCTCTGCATCTCAGGCGAAGTATGAATATTCTGCCAGTGCAGAAACAGATAAGTCAACTTGTTCTTTAAAGGTATGGAGAATAAGAGGTAAAATAAAAAATGTGTAGCTTCACTTGTAATTAATGTTGATTCCTAAATTTGTTTGAAATATATTTGACCCTACTTTCCCTAATTACAATGTTCCTTTTCAATCATTTTCTCAGTATAACAGTGCTTCCACTCGGAGGCGGAACCGAATTTGAAGTTTATGACTAAACTTACGGTAAATGTATGCATTGTTTTACTTATATTAGGTTCATAATTAAATATTTATATATATTTAATATTTTTTTAATATAAATATAAAGTCAAAGAAAAAATTACTTTGTTCAACAGTACCTGATATTATAGTTTCGCCCCTGCTTTCCACTCTTAGTTATTGCTGTTAAAGAGAGAAAATCCGAGTTTTGCTAATCTAGCAAGGAAAACAAGAACAAGAAATAGTTTTTAGAACTACAAAAACTGACGTCTCAAAACTAAGAAGTCTACTCCAACAACCGAATAATATAATTGTTTGTGATAATATAGCGTATGCCGCCTAACATTTGACCGCACGCACATATATCCGGCTAGAAAATAATGTTACTATTATTAGATTTTTTTTTTCTTGTTTGAAAGAATTTTTTTTGGTCTTACTATTGGTTGAAATATAATGGTAAGGTTTTAGGAAATGGAGGAGGAAGGTGGAGTGACAGATAAAGAGTATGTTCATTTGGCTTGCTGCTCAACTTATATACGTGAAAAAATAAGTATGTTCAGAAATATTTATTTCAAAATTTATTGGCATCGAAATTTATAATTAGATTGATGTAAACTTAGGGTCCATCAAACCGTACAGAGAACTTGATTCTCTATCAGTTCCCACAGAACACGCACACACAACGGTAAGTAAATAATACAATAAGATTTTACGTGAAAAACTCCCAGCTCACGGGATTAAAAACCACGACCTACACTCGTAGGATTTCAACTTCACTAACCAAGCAACTTTAGATTACAATCTATTGTAACCTAGGAATTAAACTCTTAATCCCTCACCTACTTGTAATAACTATATTGCAAGCATCTTTGTACTAACTCTATTACAAAGCAACAAATCGTGACTAACTCTAGTCAAGAAACTAAACCAAACGGTGGTTTAAATCTATCCTACAAAGACACTTCTTAAAAGTAGTGTATGATTACAAATAAAGAACAGATAACAAAGACTCAACAAACATAAGGACTTAAGATATCTTCAATCTTTGGATCTAGTCCTTGAGATTGTAGCTGCTTTGTTCTTGAGAGAGACGGTGGCTAGCACTTGAGAGAGAAAATCAATTTTTTGGTTTTTTAAGTGTTAGGCCAATGAAATCCCTTGCCTCATGTTGATAACATGTGTGCGAGGTCATTGGAATGATGTAAGCAAACATCCGGTACAAGGCATGCTCCATAAAGTGCATGTTGCACTGTTGCTTGTGCAGTGCAACAGTGCACCGACTTTAACAGCTGTAAGGAGTTGACATGTACTGTGACCGGAGGAACTGATCTCTATCTGTTCCCCCTACAGTTCCCTTTGTTGTTCCCTTAACTTATTTCATTGAGAGTTGAACTAGACATCTGACTAGTTACTCTGAACGCAAAGGAACTAATTATTTCAGATTCCTTATCTGGTTCTATCATAAAGTTTGACAAATCATCAAAACAAAAGACACATAACTTATCAATTTCCCCATTTTTGATGATGACAAACTTAGAGTTGATATTCCCTCTGAGAACCAGATCTGCATGTTGTATCCCATACGAATCATCCATATTTCCCTTGAAAACATGTTTCCTCCCTTTCAACTTTCAAGTAACATATATGCTGTCAGTTGATATAGTGCAACAACTTTTACAACTGTAGAGTTGATTGTACGACGATCAAGGGAACTGATCACATCTAGTCCCTATCTGGTTCCTCGAGAGCGTTTGACAAATCATCAAAACACGAAATAACATAACTAATCAATTTTTCCCTTTTTGATGATGACAAACTTAGAATTGATATTATTCCTGTTCAAACCAGATCTCTCATATTGTTCCCCCTGCAGAATATCCATATTCCCCTTGAGAACCTTTCCCTATCTAGTTCTCATATGAAGTTTGTTAAATCATCAAAACACAAAGGCACATAACTTATCAATTTCCCCTTTTTTAATGATGACAAACTTAGAATTGATATTATTCCTGTTCAAACCAGATCTCTCATATTGTTCCCCCTGCAGAATATCCATATTCCCCTTGAGAACCTTTCCCTATCTAGTTCTCATATGAAGTTTGTTAAATCATCAAAACACAAAGGCACATAACTTATCAATTTCCCCTTTTTTAATGATGACAAACTTAGAATTAAAGTTCCCCCTGAGAACCAGATCTCCATATTGTTCCCCCTGCAGAATGGTCATATTTCTCTTGAGAACCTGTTTCTCCCTTTCAATTTTCTTCCCCCTTTTTTGGCATTATAAAAAAGAATTAGCCAAGTAAATACAAAAGAAGTCCAACAAAATTAACTCATGCCACTTGTGTGCACACAACATAGCTAAAAACATAACGCAAGAGTATAACATGCATTAATAGATGACGATGCTCATTAAGTTAGGTGGGAAATATTGTAGTAGTACCATAATTACAAACATACGCAAGTCAAACAAAACTAGAGTACCACAATCGAAAGGGAAGGACAACAAAAAGACATGGTAAGATTAAACATGCGCTGGCAAAGAGGTAAGATAGGGGGCACTCGATAGAGAAGGGAAGGACTAGGAAGCAAGGGCTTTGAGAAGGTTGTCAATGCAAGCATTAACAACCCTTTGATCGTTGATCAACTGCTCTTTCAGGTTCTCCACTTGGTTCCTCAACTCCACATTTTCAGCTTTTAGGCGGACAACTTATTCTCCATGAGCATTGCTGGAACTAGGTTCCTTGCTGGCCTGATTGAGCTTAGACTCAAGAATAACATTCTCCGGCTTTAACCGCCTAATTTCCTCATTTGCAGCATTTTGGGCATCAATAAGCTGAGAGATTGTGGAACTGCTGCGTATTCCCCCTTTTTTTGTCAACATACTCACATTCTTCCAAGGTGTTCATTGAGAACATTTGTTTACGAGTTCCCCATAACTGCTCTCCCCAAGGGGACCTCAAATCATTCAAAGACTTTTATGAGCAGGAACCCATATGGTAACCAGTGACTTTCATCCTTGAAGTCTACCATTTTCTTCATGCGTTCAACCAAAATCCCAAGAAGATTGATGGGAGTGTAACCGTCCAGTGCCTCCAAAGGAACCAGGTCTGCTATAGAGGCAATGGATCGCCTCTCAGCTCTTGGTAGTAAGACCTTATTCACCAACTCGAACAAGAGTTGGTATTCTGGAAGTAGTGCCTTCTTGTGCACTCTTTCCCCTTATTGAACAACTTGAGGCTTGAGAATAAACTTCCTAAAACTTGGGGAACAGGCTCCCTCCACAATTAAGAGCCCTTCAGCAGGCGCCCCAAGAATATCCTAGAGCACAATCTCATCAATCGCAAATTCTACCCCACTGACCTTCAAATAGATGGTGTCACATTCCACTATGAACATATCAACATAGAAACTACAAACTTCCTCCTCATAGACCTTTGGACTCTGAGCAGTAAAGTGATGAGTCTACTCTTGGAAGTCGCAGATTTCAACCAGCTGCCTCATTCCAGACTTATCAAGAATGTTAGTGTCAAAAACTCTCCCCCACATAACTTTCTGTTTTTTCAATTTTGCCTTCCATTCAAGCTCAGACACATCAACTCTGGCCCTTTTTGAGGAACTAGGTTCCTCACATGTACTTAGCCTCTTTCTGAGTGGCCTTTGCTTCTCAGCAGTCTTCTTTTTCAACTCTTTCGTCACCACCAACCCAACAACTTTTGCAGATAGGTCATCCTCACTATCATCAAATTCTCCCACAAACATAGACTTCATCTCAGAGTACACAACCTCCAAAGGGGCTGTATCAAGGTGAGGAGAAGATGAAGGGTCAGTACTGCCCATGGTCTATCTAGTAGAGTTTGGCGTTTCATCCCAGGTAAGAGCTGAGAACTCCTCTTGGGCAGAGGGAACATGTCCCACCGTAGACTCCCCTGTAGTACTGACTGGTGCTTGGTCACTTTGACACACCTGGTCCCCATTTCCTCGTTCTCCCCCTGAGTCCCAGTACCCACATCACCCGACAAAGAGTCCCCAACTAGTCGTTCCATAGCAATAATAGTTAAACAAATTTTCACCTATCTTACCCACAATAATTCCAGCAATGCAGTATCACTAAAAAGGATGGAGCATTACCTGATGTTGAAGAAATATTCAGATCAAAACCCTGAGCATATTGAGTTTCAGAAACACCAGACACAACACACCATCCACCATATCAGGAACCGACACTCCGATCTAGATGGTTGTGCTTCGTGAGACGAAGACACAATAGGGATGTATTTAGTAGCTTTGGGAGACTCAGATTGTGGTGAAGACATGATTGATTCTAAGGTGTGAGAAATATTTATGGATATGTCTTTAGTAGCTTTGAGGTAGTTAGAGAGAAAAGAGAGACCGATTACAATAAGATGTGAGAAATATTTATGGTAGTCGGGTCGGTTTAAGAGGTATGAGAAGAAGCCGAGGCAATTAATTATATGGCACACTAGTAGTTCAAAATGCATATGAGTGTAAGAGTAACTACTAACCTGAGTCATGGGAACCAAGTTCCTTGACAAATTTTGTAAATATGAGCATCATCCTTCCAAAAATTTGCAATGTCAATAGCCACTTATTTGTCTTGTAGTTGCCATGCGTGTTTACCTGTAACGGTATAGAATTGAGTTAGAAGTTGCCAAAAAATACTTTTTAGCAATTTACCTTACCATCATTTTATAGCCTATCATCAAAGGACCAGGTTATATGCTATATTAAGGGCACTTGTATTGACACGTAGCAATTGCACACAATTAAAGAATACACCAAATTCTTCCATCGTTGCTTGATGCACAACAGTTGGGCATAACAGGATACAACTACCACATATTCAGCTTCGGTAGTAGAGAGGGCCAGATAATTTTGTTTCTTTGTACCTCATGAAATCAAGCAAGATCCCAAAAAGTATGCCATGCCAGATATGCTCTTTCTATCCACCAGATAACCAACATAATCAACATCATCATACCCAATCAAGTCAAAATTATCTCCTGAGGGATAATAGAGGACCAGATCTTGCGTTCCTTTGAGATACCTCAGAATCGTTTTGACAGCTTTCACATGAGATTCTTTAGGACTTGATGGGAATCTTAGCATACAACTCAACACTAAACACAATGTCAGGTCTACTGGTTGTTAGGTAAAAAAGAGATCCAATGATACTCCAATACATAGTTTCATTTACAGGGAACCATGTTCGTCTATGTCTAGACGAGTGGCAGTAGCAATGAGAGTATCAATAGTCTTTGTGCTTTCCATCTCAAACCTTTTCAGAGGCTCTTTAATATATTTCTCATCACTTACCATCGTTCCATTAGAGGTTTGCTTCACTTGTAGCCTTAGGAAGAAGTTCTGTTCCCTCATCATACTCATCTTAAACTCGCTTCTCATAAGCTTTGCAAACACCTCACATATGGAATCATCTGTTGTACCAAAAATGATGTCATCAACATAGATCTGCACAATCAGCAGGTTCCTCCCCCGTTTCTTCAAAAATAGGGTGTTGTCGATTTTTTCTCTTATAAAGCCATTTTAAAGAAGGAACTTGGACAAGATTTTATGCCATGCACGAGGGGCATGTTTCAGCCCATATAATGCCTTGTCAAGTTTGAATACTTGTTCAGGATGCTAATGACACTCAAAACCAGGTGGTTGTTTGACGAAGACTTCTTCCTTTAAATATCCATTCAAAAATGCACTTTTGACATCCATTTGAATCAGTTTGAATTCCATATGAGGTGCAAAGGCAATGAGGATTATGATGGCTTCCATTCGAGCAACTGGGACAAAAGTCTCATCATAGTTGATCCTTTTTGCTTGATTGTAGCCTTGCACTACTAACCTGACATTGTTTCTTGTTGTATTCCCAAACTCATCAAGCTTGTTTCTGAACACCCATCTGGTTCTGATAACAGTTCTGTCTGAGGGTCGAGGAACCAAGTTCCATACACGGTTCCTCTCAAATTGATGGGGTTCATCTTGCATAGCAGTAATCAAGTCAGGATCTTTTAATACTTTCTTGATGTTTCTCGCCTCAATTTGAGACAAGGAAGTTGAGAAAGCAAACATGTTTCTTGTCTTTGATCTAGTCTGCATTCCTGAATCCAGATGAGTGATGACATTTAGGAAATGGTGTGAGATTGTGTGCTTCCAGTTAGACACCTGAGTCTCAGGGTGAGAAGGACCATGTTCCGCCGTGTGAGACCCATCATTGGTATCCATGGAAGTGTGAGTACCACTTCTCTGCTCAGAATCAGGTGTGCCTTGCACATCATCAACAACTCTATTTTTTGCTTTAGTTGTTGTGATGGAGGGACCAGGTTTCTTCGAATTAGTTGGAGGTCCTATTGCATCTTCTTCACTAGACTCCTAGCCCTGACTCATTAGGTTTGCCTTCCCGTTTTCCATATCAATGACTTCTCCATGAACCTTTGAATACTCTCCATCTTGATCATCTTATCATGTGAATCTTTGAATAGTAATTAATAATAACTAAGATGTACTTCCTTCCTCATGTGCTGGGCATCCTCATAGGTCCACATAGATCCATATGAAGAAGTTCCAGTGGCCTTGAGGTGCTCATTTCCTTCTTTGGCTTGAATGAGGACCTGACTTGCTTCCTTTTCACACATGCATCACACACCTTGTGATCTTTGAACTTTGATTTCGGCAACCCACGAACCAGGTCCTTCTTAATCAGCTTATTCAACAGAGTGAATGTTGCATGTCCCAATTTTCTATGCCATAGTTCAGCATCATCATCAACGATATTCAGACATGTAAGATCACCACCATCAGAGATTCAAAGTCTGCAACATAAATATTTTTGAACCTTTTGCAATAAGAACCACTTCACCAGTTACAATATTGGTGACAATGCAAGATTTTGACAAAAACTCCACTTTGTTTCCTTTGTCGCAGATTTGAGAAACATTGAACATGTTATACTTCAAGCCATTCACATAATACACATTCTCAATTGAGTGAAAGAATATTTTTCCAATATTTTCAATTCCTAGAATGTATCCTTTTTGTAAAGAATACACTCCCACCTTGCAGGGCCTTGAGTGAAAGGAAGTCATATATTTAGAGCAGCCACTATCTATGCACCATTTTTGACTACTTCCTTTCACTACTGCCTGCACAAGGGAATCAGAGATTAGTCGTACGAACCCAAATAAGTTTGGGTCCCTTATAATGAGGGAAGAGACGAATCAAATTTCTTTTTGTCCATACAGGCATCACACACTTCTTTTTTCGAGAATCAGATTCCTTAGCAGTAGAAACTTTTTCGACAAAAACTTTATTTTTCTGTTGGGACTGAAACTTTGATTTACATGAATCTTTGTAATTTCTTTTTGTCCATACAAGCATCGGGTGTTTTTCTTGTGGAACTCGATTCCTTGCATGTTCCCTCCATTAATTTTATACATGGAAGTGATTGTATCAGAGGACCAGGTCCGCTTCAGAGATTTATCTAGATCATTTTTTACCCTATTTAAATCTTCCTAAAGTTGTCTACTCTTATCAAGTTCAACATCAAGACTCAATTTTATATTTTTGAGTTTATTTTCAAGCTTAAGGTGTGCCTCACTTGCCACTTCCTTTCTTTTAGAGGAGTTCATGAATTTTTCCATTGAAGTTTTTAAGAAAATATTTTCTTTCTCTGTTTCCTCCACTGTTTCCTTCAAATCTACAACTACAAGTACCAGATCATCTCTCTCTTGTTCTAACTCTCTTATTTTCTCGGTTAAAATATTTTTATCACTAATGAGATTGTGGTAAGTATTAATTAAAACATTAGCCAAAGATACCAGCTTCTTTGTAGAATAAGACTTCAAATTTCTTTGAACGTCCAGAAAGCTTACCTCATCGTCATCATCTTCTTCATCCTCATCAGATTTTGCCATCAATGCAAATATGGAATCATATTTTGTAGCTTTACTTTCAATGGCCATCATGGAGGTTTCTGCATGTTCATCATCACCCTCAGATTCACTAGAGGAATCTCCCAGGCATCCACACCTTGCTTTATAATATTATTAGTGACATCTCTTCTCTTGAACTTTCTGTCGGAGACCTGGTTCCTCTTAACCATCTTGACAACATTGTGTTTGTAATGGTGGCGGTTGTGGAGAGGACAATCTTTGATGAAATGTCCTGTCTTTCCGCACTTGTGACATCAATGTTTCTGCTATAGCTGCCCTTCTTGGAAATGCCTCCATTTATACGAACCATTTTCCGAAATCTTGGTGGTCTGTAGGTTGATTGACCTTCTTCAAAGTTTGATGGAGCATCCATTTAGATCCTTTCTAGGTGTTAGCCTGATAGAAAGAACCTGCTCCAATACTAATTGATATAAACTTAGGGTCCACCAAACTGTATAGAGAACTTGATTCTCTATCAGTTCTCACATAACACACACACAGCGGTAAGTAAATAACACAATAATATTTTACGTGAAAAACTCCCAGCTCACGGAATTAAAAATCATGACCTACACTCGTAAGATTTCAACTTCACTAACCGAGCAACTTTAGATTACAACCTATTGTAACCTAGGAATTAAAATCTTAATCCCTTACCTATTTACAATAACTATATTGCAAACCTCTTTGCAATAACTCTATTACAAAACAACAAATCTTAACTAACTCTAGTCAAGAAACTAAACCAAAATTCTTTAAATCTGTCCTACAAAGACACTTCTTGAAAGTAGTGTAGGATTACAAATGAAGAACAAATAACAAAGACTCAACAAACCTAAGGACTTAAGATATCTTCAATCTTTGGATCTGGTCCTTGAGATTGCAGCTACTTTGTTCTTGAGAGAGACGATGGCTAGTACTTGAGAGAGAAAATCAATTGTTTTGGTTTTTTAAGTGTTAGGCCAATGAAATCCCCTGCCTCATGTTGATAACATATGTGTGATGTCATTGGGATGATGTAAGCAAACATCCGGTACAAGGTATGCTCCATAAAGTGACTGTTGCACTGTTGTGTGTGCAGTGCAACAGTGCAACGACTTTAACAGTTGTAAGGAGTTGACATATATTGTGACCGGAGGAACTGATCTCTATCTATTCCCTCTACAGTTCCCTTTGTTATTCCCTTAACTTATTTCATTGAGAGTTGAACGAGACATCTGACTAGTTACTCTGAACGCAAATGAACTAATTGTTTCAGGTTCCTTATCTGGTTCTCTCATGAAATTTATCAAATTATCAAAACAAAAGACACATAACTTATCAAGATCCGCAATTGAGAACGATTGAGATATTAGGAAAAATAATTGAAGTTGTCGTATTGATGATCAAATTTTTAATTCTACATTCCTATCGCGAACTTACTAAAAAATGTGGAAATAGTTCTTACATTTTTATACAATTTTCATATATTTAATTACATTAAGTATTATGAATTTAATATTTTTGATATCTGAGTCAATAGAAAATTAATTATAACTTTATTAAATAAATATAACTTGTAAGTTTCAATTATAACTAAAAAATGATGAAACTATTTACAATTAATGTGAATAAAATATTATATAGAATTTAAACAACTATAATCTTGTAACAAGTTAGAAAAATATTTTAATTAATTAAAATTTAATATAAAAAGTTAGAGTTTTGGTATAATAGAGAAAAAATAATAATTATAGACAATTAAACAATTTATTAATTTTCAAATATATAATTAAAATATAAACAATATTCTTTAATAATAGATCATTTATTGTACAATCTGATCTTTTTATAACAATCATCTTTAGACCATCATTTCACTGTAACAAATAAGTTTTCTTTGGATTGATCTTTATTTTATATTTTACATATCTATAACAATCTTTTCCTATATTATTAACATTCGTCATTATAATAGTACACTCATATAAAATTACTTCTCTATAACATCATTGGCTAAATATCTCTATATTTATTATTCTATATGTTTATTATTTTATTAAAAAAATAATATATTTATATTTGTTGAAGACAGACCTTTAATAAATTTTGTAAATTTAGTGGAAAAATTGGGAGCATAAAAAAACTCTATTAACTGGGAAAAAACTTTGAAAAATATAAAAGTAGAAACGTTTTATATTCTAATATTATTTCACACATTCCACCTTATTGATATTGTGTTAGCTTTTTAAATTTTTAATTAATGAAATTTGAATATCATTTGAAATTTCAAAAACAAATTATTTTATTATCTTTTATGACATAAATAAATTTAAAAAATGAGTTTTTTTTATATATTTTAATCAGAAACAAAATAAAATTTAGATGCTAAATGTTATATACGTCTATAACAATCAATCTCTATAAAAGGCAACAAATTGTTAGGAGTCGTTTGATATGATCAATAAACAAAAATAATTCTGGAATAAAAATTTAGTACCGCCATATCCCTTTTTTGATTACTAATTTTGGGATATGTTATCCCAAGATTAAAAATGTCGGGATAACTTATACCCGCCAGATGGTAGAAGAGTAATCCCAAGATAAGTGATCTCATGATAAAGTAGTAAAATTGACAATCCGAGGATTAATACAATATATCAAACAATCAATAAGAAATAATATTCGGATAATTAATCCCCGCATAACTGATCCCATTATAACTTATCTTCAAACCAAACGATCCCTTATAAATGTGTAAGTATTGTAACTAATTCTAAAAAATATATTCTATTTATACTTTAAATGAAATTTTTATTACAATTTAATTTTTTCTACAATCTAAACTCAAAACATTATATACACAATAGCTTAGTTCCCATTTTGTTTATTTGTTGTTTTGTTAGCAAAATTTTATTATTACTACATTAGTTTTGTTTTTAGTTTTTTTTTGGACATAATATCACGTAGGTACTCATTTGTGTGCAAAAGTATATGAAAAGTTAAAGACAAAGTTACAAATAAAAAAGATAAACAAAAAAAGAAGAAAAAGATTAAAGCCCAAATCTCTCAGTTCCTTAAGACCTAAAATATTTAGACTCCAAACCCATTCCCCCCAAAAGCTATCCGCACATCTCCCCCAATCTTCCCCGCTCACACCAATTATCCCTAAAACCCTCGTCCTCTTGCTCTTAGAAAATATAAATCGTCAAGGTATCCCTACTCTTTCTTTTGTTTCTCTTCTTAATTATTTCGATTGTTATCATTGCTTTCTTAGGATTCTTGATCGAGAATAGTTCTTTTTAGTTTCATCATTACAGTATGGCGGTGAAATGGCAATTTGTTTAAATTAGTTTGTTGTATGAAACGGGAATTAGTAGTTGAATCTTGCTTTCTGTAGTACTAAGCCAGAACAAGCCTTTTTCTATCATTTCTTGTATATTTTTTATTCTTCATTACCTCCATTTGCAGATTGGGTATCTTAAATGGCTTTTTGGGTTGTACCCAAATTGCAGTTATATGCACACACAAAAAACTATACTAATAAATCTTTTCTATTAGAGTAGGTATTGTTCACAGCTGTAGTGGTTAATATCTATGTGAATAATTGTAGAGAGCAAATGAGTTGGTGAGGCACATTATTCACCCAAACTTGATGATCAGTTGAGTGGATATAGGGGTGAGTATATGCATTCATTTGATGTGCAACTTACTAAATAAATGGTCATACGGAAATGCATCTTAGCTTTCTATATATTTTTGTACTTCTTGTGGCAGCTAGCAATGATGCAAATAGGTGAAGAAGAGTTGGTTGTTAAGATATTACCATTCCATTATTTCTAAAACTTCAATGCAACAATTAGGATAAATCCATAACTTCTAAATACTTCTAGACGCTATCCAATGAATTTGCTGAGATGGTGGAAAAACTTCTCAAATATACAGTATAAATACTCCAACAGCTTATAAGGGTGAAATTATGGGATGCATTAGCACAATCATTTTTAAGCATATGCTCCAAATTTATGTTGCAGTATGGTGATGAGGTTCATTCTTTTTAAGTAAACTTGAATTTGTTTTTTCAGGTACTTGTGTTATGGGCATCAATGTAGAAACAAACAAGTGTAATAACCGTGAGGTATGTATGATACTTCACTCTTTCTCAAAACAAAGTCAGTTGGTTATACTACCTAGTGAAGGATGGAGTGTTTACAACATTCTTGTTAAAATCTGTAGGATTTCTGAAATTTATTTAGAATAATAATATTTTACTCTAGGATTTTTGTTGTTATGAAACGGGTGTTATGTTGAACTGGTTTAGCTTATGCTCATTTCTTGAGCCGAGAAACATGAGAATATAATTTTTTGGTAGTTACGGACTTAAGGATTTACAAGACTTCAGACTTGGAAACAAACGCTTAGTTATCAGATACTAAGAAGTTATGCAGCTTATGAGGTTGGTAGTATTTTCTTAGTGTTGTGCTTCAAACTAAGAAGTGCTAAATAAGGCTTATGTTTTGAAACGGTTTGTAATCTTTTGGTATATACATTGCACTAATAATCTTAAGGTTTTAAAGAAGGAAATGTTGTTCAGTTCAACTAGTTAATGTACTAAACTTATGGTGTTGATGTCATTTTTGTATATACAGGTTAGAGTTTATGACTCCTTCATATTGTCCCTTCTTCTTGATATCCACAAGAAGAACAATTTCTCTCAACTCGCCATCGGAACCTGGTATTAGAAAAGCACTTCTGAGTTTTCACTTCTCTTCACTATTCACTGATGGTTACCATCACTATCCAGTCTCACATTAGCTACTTTGTTTTAAAACTTTATTATTCATGTTGTAAAAGAGTTATATACTGTGGATCTCTTGTAAAAAAATATTGAATATTACAACATTTTAGTATTCTAATTTATCTTGAATGATATTGTTCAACCTTTAATTATGTATTTTTACTAATGTATATCATTTATTAAAAACAATTGAAAATATTTTGCTAAAAATTTATATATTTGATGCTACAATATATAAATTCTTGTGCCTAAAGCTGATCGTGGCAAATTTGTCAATTTATTGTTACGAAATTATGGAATTCATAGCTAAAAGTATGATTTCTTAGCTACGATTTAAAAATTATGGTGGCAAATACTTTAATGTGTTGCTATGAACTTTTGAATTCATAGCTAATCACAAGTACTATTGCCATGAGAGTAAATTATAAATTTAGCCACAAAAGTTGAGCTTGCGTGGCAAATAAATTAAATCTTTTGCTACAACACAATATCTTGTGCCTACAATACGAAAATAGCTACAAATTTTATTTGTCTGTGGCAAAAGAATAATATCACTTGTTACAAGTATATTTTTTGTGGCAAGAAATTTTTACCATCACAGCTACGATATAAAAAACATTCGTGGCAATAAGTATTAGTCCTTAGCCACGGATCATGTAAAGTTTGTAGCTAACTTTTTAGCTACGCTATATTTTGCTACGAATGTTACGGAAAAAAATATTGTGGCTAAAATGTTTAGCCATGAAAATTTTCATATTTAGCTACAATGTATTTCGCAGCTATAGATGCATTATGTTGCCGTGTGTGTCATTTTCAAGTACAACATTTTTTGCAAGAAACTTTTTAACTTATCTCAGTAAACTGTCGATCAATCCTCAATTATACACGGAGCAGTTATAAAACTAATGATAAGAGTGTGAAAATTAATTCGTTACTTATTGTTATATCTTTTGAAAATCAAAGATGGGATAATCCAGGAAGAAAACACCACAAGATAAGAAGTTTCCAATAATACTACATTTGGCGACAGCAAACGTCGCCACAGGTCGTCACAAAAAGATTATTTTTGGGTAGGCCGACTCCTGAAGTCGCCACAGAAAGTCTAGGTCGCTACTTTAAGGGGCGATTAAAATGGTCGCTACGTTTAGTGGCGACTAAATGGGTCGCCACGGAAAATCATCGTTGAAAATCGCATTTCCTTTGATGAAAGAACTATTCTAAGGATTAATATTAATATCTTCTGTACCTTTTTAAACGCTACAAAATAGAGATTTTAAATATTTTCTTAGTATACAGTAGAATATTTATTAAGAGGTCTTATCCAAGATTTAAAACAAATATTACATTTATATTTACAA
>AWOL01S0019488.1:8286-53432 GCA_000715115.1 Nicotiana otophora | reverse complement strand
TGTCTAATTATGATCATTTAGGATTAGCACTGACGATTAAGGAAAAAGAAAAAGAATGAGGCCCAGATTAGTTTCAATCCTTCTGGAAAAGGAATTAACATAAAAAAAATTAATTCCCTGTTATTTGAATTTATTTCCATTCAAACAATGAAATGATTTTATAGTTATAAATAAACTCTTAAGGGTGAGACCCAAAATCACATTTCTCTTTGTTTTTCAAATCATAGGTTTAGCCATGGGAAGAAAGAGTAATGGTCGAAAAAGAAATTGACATGGTGAAGATCCAAAATGAGAGAAACTTACAAGCGAGTTTCTCTAAATGACACGCTGGTCTCTTCAAGAAGGCTAGTGAACTTTGTACACTAAGTGGTGCTGAAGTTGCCTTAGTGGTATTTTCCCCAGGCAACAAAGTTTACTCGTTTGGCCACCCCTCTGTGGATTTGGTCATGGATAGGTTCCTGCCAGGGAACTCTCCTAACCAGCATATTGAGGCTCATCGAAATGCTAGCGTTGGTGAGGTCAATATGGAGGAGCTGATCGATAAAGAAGGGAGATTAGAAATGGAGAGAAGCCGCGGAAAAGCCTTACAAAGAACCTGGAGGGATGTGTGTTGGTGGAAAGCTCCAATTGAAGAACTCAACATTTTTCAACTTCGAGAAGTGGCGGAGGCAATGGAAATGACAAAGAAGCAATGTGAAATAGAGGCGGATCACCAGCAAAAGGTGCATGGTATTGCATTTCCATATCGTACCCTTGGAAGTGCCTTGGCTCCATATGGGGGCTAGGGCATGCTCTTCGTATGGTTCCTATGCTAGGCCATCTGAATTCCGTGGCTAGCTCTCACCATTTAAAAACAAGGTTCCAGGATTCACTTTTGGTGCTAATAGGGCCAGAATTTCGTTTTATTTAAATATTTATAGTAGTCTTATAGACATACTTGATGTAGATTTTATCCATATTGTTAGCAATAGCTTGATGTGGATAAACTATCAATTAAGTTCGTATTATCTATGATTTTAATCTTATTTTTAGTGAATGAACAGTATTTTATGCCATATATTTAGTCTGGTTTAATCACTCATTCACATAAAAGTTGCTTTCTGAACGCTAAAGTAGTAAAAGATTAAATTTGAATCTGACAAAGAAGTCATGTAAGTGAGCTTGAAGTGTTTATTTACCAAAATAATAGTTATCTTTGATACAAACAAACTCTTGTCTAACTCTTCTTGACAGTCGGGAGTTTAGGCTTAAAAAGTTTCCAAGTACAATTTGAGAGTGAAATTTATCCATTTTCAGTTGGGATAGTTTTTCTAAGAAAGCACAATGCTCATAAATAAATACAATGATGAGGGAGTTGTAAGCTTTTTAGAGAAGAAGTGATTCATTGTTTCAGTTTAGTGCTTTAGTTCAGTTCATGTCTTCTTCCTTCTTTAATGTCTCTTTTTATAGCCAAGTTTTTAAGTCTTGCCTTGTATAGCTCTACTAATAGTTGTCTTCAAGCACTAAAACAAATTAGGTTTACTTGGTGACGTTTTGTGGCAACTCAAAAGCTTGCCACAGTGACTGTTTTAGGGCGACAATTGTATTTGTCACTAAAAGTTGTATTTTACTAGACTATAAATATATCGCCACAAATATGCCTCATTCGCAATTGTATATCCATATAATTTGCTTACTAGGAAGGTGTATATATATATAATATACTTAATTGTTTTCCATTTTCTTTACTAATCTATATTAATGGATTACCTGTTTAGGAATTATCAAATGTTATTTATCCAGCAAAACTCCAAAAAGTAATAATTAAATTTGTTTCTTATTAACTATAGAATATGAATGAATTTCCAATAGAAAATTCAAAAATAATTGACTCGTAATCAGCAATGTAATTAATGACAATCGAACAAAATATACACAAACTTATAATGACATAGAGGAGGCGGTAGAGAGTCTCAAATAATTAATGATGAGAGGAGTGGAATTTCTTCCAATTTTTACTTAATATATAAAAATAGGCTTTGTTTACCCGGAAAATTGGATAACAATTGAATTTGTACGCAGTTTTAAGGATACGTGATCTAATTTGACACGAAATGAGAAATCATATTTAATGTATGGAAATAAACAATAAGAAGATAATTGCAAACCACGCCAGTTGAACAATCCTAGCCTTAGGAGATTAGTCACTCTCGAGCCTGGAACAATTTTATCAGTGCTAGAACAAAATGAGAGAATGAAATAACTAGAAACATGTCACGACCCGAATTTTCCACATTCAGACCGTGATGGCGCCTAACATTTCACTTGCTAGGCAAGCCAATGTTAGAATAATATTAACCAACTTTTAAACAATCTCTATATTATTAATAATCAAGGAAACAAAAGCGGAAGCAAAGTTTGAAATATAGTAAAAAATAATCCAAAAATGCAACGGTGTCTAAATACCATCCCAGAATTGGTGTCACAAGTGCATGAGCTTCTAAAATAAATACAAATAAAGGTCTGAATAAAATAAAGTTGTCTGGAAATAAACACACAGCTAAAGTAAAAATAAACGGGGACTTCAGAACTGCGGACGCCATGCAGTTATACCTCAAGTCTCCTCTGGTAGCTGAAATCCGAGCAAGTCTATGGTACGCCGCTAGGACCAACTCCGAAATATGCACAAGAAGTGCAGAGTGTAGTATCAGTACAACCGACCCCATGTACTGGTAAGTGTTTAGCCTAACATCGACGAAGTAATGACGAGGCTAAGGCGGGTCACTTACATTAAGTTGTACGCAATATTAATAACAAGAATAATAATAGAAATAATTCAGGTAACTCATTTATAATAATTGAAGCCAACTCAACAGTCATAACCAATTATCATTTCCATCAATTCTGTTGCAGCGTGCAACTCGCTCTTACCATATATTCACACTCAATTCTGTTGCAACGTGCAACCCGCTTTCACAATATATTCACATTCATTTCTGTTGCGGCGTGCAACCCGCTCCTCTAATATATTCATTTTAATCAAGTCTGTTATATATTTATTTCAATCAAGTATATATATAGACTTTTAAATAAGTCTGTTGCGGCATGTAATCCAATCCTCCAATATTAACTTTTAATAAGTCTGTTGCGGCGTGCAACCCGATCCTCCAATATTAACTTTTTAACAAGTCTGTTGCGGCGTGCAACCCGATCCTCCAATATTAACTTTTAATAAGTCTGTTGCGGCGTGCAACCCGATCCTCCAATATTAACTTTTTAACAAGTCTGTTGCGGCGTGCAACCCGATCCTCCAATATTAACATTTAATAAGTCTGTTGCGGCGTGCAACCCGATCCTCCAATATTATTTTTTAATAAGTCTGTTGCGGCGCGCAACCCGATCCTCTAATATTAACTTTTTAACAAGTCTGTTGTAGCGTGCAACCCGATCCTCCAATATTAACTTTTAATAAGTCTGTTGCGGC
This sequence comes from Nicotiana otophora, assembly GCA_000715115.1. NCBI lineage: Eukaryota > Viridiplantae > Streptophyta > Magnoliopsida > Solanales > Solanaceae > Nicotiana > Nicotiana otophora. Next base: position 49,969 of record AWOL01S0019488.1, on the reverse strand, counting down.
GTGCAACCCGATCCTCCAATATTAACTTTTTAACAAGTCTGTTGCGGCGTACAACCCGATATTCTAATATTTCCATTTCAATCAATTCTTATAGAAGAAATTCCCTAATAAACGCAACAATTAATATAAACTAATAAGACAACAAACATACAACAATTATAATTTAATTATGAAAAAAACAATGTCAATTAATAATTTATTATAGAAATCAGGGAGAAAATAGGCAGTTTAATAGTCTACAAAACTCTAGGATCCTCAATCAGCAACCGCCGCTACGATCAGTATTGCCTGGATCTGCACACGAGGTGCATGGAGTAACGTGAGTAAACCAACTCAGTAAGTAACAAGTTGAAACGTTGGACAGAAATGTAGTGACGAACTCAACCTCAACAGGTATAACAAAAATAAATGTGCAGAAACGTAGGCATGTTTTCAAGTCAAATATACAACTCAAACAGTAAAGGAAATACAGATCTGATCAATGTAAGGTATACAACTCAGCTATCTCTATATGCCAATGCACAAACTGTATGAAATGCACCATGTGCTCCACTCTCAAGTATTCAACCACTCGGTACTGTATATGGCCATCCGGACTAGGGAAATCCATCACGAAACATATATAACACTGACTATACGTCACCAGTACCGAGGAAAAAGGGCAATCCAACCCTGTAGAGAAATCCATCTCTAGGTAACAAATACTTCGGACAAATCCATGTCCAGGGAAATCCATCCCTCAATAATATCATCCGCGCTCACTAGGGGTGTGTTACAGACTCTGAAGGGACTCTTGCAGCCCAAGCGCTATCATAATCATCATTATAACCACTGCGGCGTGCAGCCCGATCCTATAATTGTCACTCATAACCAGGCACTCGGCCTCACTTAGTCATCAACCTCTCCAGTCTCACCACAGGCTCACAATGTCATGAAAACAACCCGAAATAATGATATGATGAATCAATAAATAACTAAGACCGAGATATGATATTAAAATGCATGATCATGACTGAGTATGGAATAGTAACTGAAACTAGTGAGATGACAGTAAGAAACGACCGCTAAGGGTCGAAACACTACCGGCACAAAGCCTAAACATGATATCTAGCATGATTTGCAACTCAACTACTTTATCACATGATGAAAACATGGATATCAATAGAAAAGAGTCACTAAACGGTGCCATGGAATCACCCAGGTCACAATTCTCACGGTGCACGCCCGCACGCCCATCACTTGGAATGTGCGTCACCTCAATACCAATCACATAGCATATAATTTGGGGTCTCGAACCCTCAAAACCAAGTTTGAAATTGTTACTTACCTCAAACCAAGAAAATTCCAACTCCACAATGCCCTTGCCTCTTAATTCGGCCTCTGGACGTCCCGAATCTAGCCACAAGTAATACAATACGATCAATATAGGCTAAAGGAATCAATTCCACAAGAAAACTACCAAATTATAGCCAAAAATTCGAAATCGGCTCAAACCAGGCTCCCCCAGGCCCACGTCTCAAAACCCAAAAACATTCATAAAACCTGAAAGCCCATTCACTCACGAGTCTAACCATACCAAATTTACTCAAATCCGACAAGAAAATCCCCTTCAAAACCTCAAAAATTCATCTCAAGGACTCTTCTACTTTTTCCCCAATTTTCACCCCCAAATCACAATTTAGATGATAAAAATCAAGATATAATCATGAAATTTAATCAAAACTAAGTGAGAAACACTTAACTCAATCAACTCCGTGAAAATCCCTTCAAAGATCGCCCAAATCCGTGATCTCTAGCTCAAAATATGAAAAATAAGCTCAAACCCTCGATTTTAAATTTAACACTGTCTGCCCAGATTTCCCACTTCGTGAACGCGACCTTCCTCTCGCGTTTGCGTAGACCAACTTGACTGCCTCTCCACATTACTCTTCGCGAACGCGACACATGCCTCGCGAATGCGATGCTTTACTAGCTCAGACCTTCGCGAACGCAACCACTACCTCGTGAACGCGTAGAACAGGGACCTGGGGTCCCCAACTGCCTCACTCCTCTTCGCGAATGCGACCCTGCTCTTCATATGATTCCTATGCTAGGCCATATGAATTCTGTGGCTAGCTTTTACCATTTCAAAACAAGGTTCCAGGATTCACTTTTGGTGCTTATAGGGCTAGTAGATATACTTCAATTCAATAGTTCTCTAGTAGTTAAACTGTCATAATTGTCGTTTTATTTAAATATTTATAGTTATCTTATATAGACATAATTGATGTAGATTTTATCCATATTTTTAGCAATAGCTCGATGTGGATAAACTACGAATTAAGTTCGTATTATCTATGATTTTAATCTTGTTTTTAGTGAATGAACGGTATCTTATGCCATATGTTTTTTCTGGTTTAATCATTCATTGACGTAAAAATTACTCCCTGAAAGCTAAAGTAGTAAAAGTTTAAATTTGAATCTGACAAAGAAGCCATGTATGTTAGCTTGAAGTGTTTATTTACCAACAAAATAGTTATCTTTGACACAAACAAACTCTTGTCTAACTCTTCTTGATAGTCAGGGAGTTTAGGCTTAAAAAGTTTCCAAGTACAATTTGAGAGTGAAATTCATCCATTTTCAGTTGGGATAGTTTTTCTAAGAAAGCCCAATGCTCATAAATAAATACAATGATGAGAGAGTAGTAAGCTCTTTTTAGAGAAGAAGTGATTCATTGTTTCAGTTTAGTGCTTCAGTTCATGTCTTCTTACTTATAGAAGAACTAATAGTTGTCTTCAAGCACTACAACAAATTAAGTTTACTTGGTGACTTTTTGTGGCAACTCAAAAGCTTGCCACAAAGTGACAGTTGTATATCCACATAAATCGCCACAAATATGCCTCATTCACAATTGTATATCCATATAATTGGCCTACTGCGAATATATATACTCTTAAATTTTTTCCATTTTCTTTACTAATCTATATTAATGGATTACCTGTTTAGGAATTATCAAATGTTATTTATCCAGCAAAACATTCTACAGAATATGAAAGAATTTCCATTCATACGTCCTTCGAGCATTCCTGCCGTGAAGGAAGACTGTCGCTGCCATGACTTACAAATTATCGCTACCGATCCGTCGGAGCGTGTCACCCTTCCCAAGGGGGGATTTACATATGTTTACACATATCCCATTACTTTGGGTGCGTTTTCTTTGAGTGGAGATCTTGATTTCGTGATTGTGGAGTTTTGCCTCCGCTACCAAGTGTGTTTTGCACAAGTAAGTCCTTCTGTGTAGAGTACGGTTGCTTGCCTTCGACGTTTATGCCAGAAAACTGGAGAGGAGCTAACTGTAGCTTATATGATGAATCTTTATTCCCCCAAAATCTTCTACGGGGGAATGATAAACCTATGCAAGGGTGGCCACCAAGCTTTGTTGTCCAGAATGGATGATGACAACGGCCGTGGGTGGATGGAACGGTTTGTTGCAGTCGTCACCAATGACATTATTCCTGCAACGGCTTCATCCTTTCCGGCCGCATAGAACCGCACTCGTAAGTTCTTTGTTTAGTACTTCTTTTTAGTAAATACTTTTTTATAGCCGTATTGATCCTCCATCCTTCCTCTAAATACTGGTGGAAGGCCAAAAATCATGGTAACTCGAACTCACCTTGTTTTAATTTTTCATGTAAATAATTTGATTGACCTCTTCTAACCTGTCTATAAAATTAGGTATACCCGCGGTATCCGTTGCTGTCCCTGAGAAGGACATCTTGGGTAATCCTGCTGATGCATCGAGGCTGCTTTAGGAAGAACTTACTCGAACAGGTATCTCCAAGCTTGTTTTGGGTGCAAACACTTCTTTACGGAGTCCTCAGTCAGAGGATAAACAATAAAAGAGAAGACGTTCCTCCGCGGCCGGGAAAAGAATAAGAGGGAAAAGACTGATGCCCCCGAGTCATCTTCGATGTCGATGGCACCCGGTCCTACTTTTGGTCTGGTTATAGACACCGTGATGATTGATGATGATGATGAAGCTAGTGGTGAGGGAGCTTCTCTACATAGAAGGCGACGATCCTCATCATCTCAGCAGGATGTTCGACCTGTTTAGACAGTCACACAACCCGAGGACGATGTCTCGACTCTTTGGGGAGAATCTAATTTGGTAGATAATGCCAACTCTCATTTTCGAGCCCCAATTGTTGTACCCGGTACTGCGGGTATGAGTACCGGATCCCTGCTATCTTTGGTTGGCGAGCATCCATCCACCAGCACTGCATTTGATGCTACTGCTTCTCCCTATCCGACTCCATGAACTTCATCTCCAACTTCACCAATACCAGCAACTGCAACATCATTTCCACCTTCATCCATTCTTCCACCAACAACTGCTACATCATCTTTGTCGGGCGCACCTGACCATGGAGAAGGTGTTCCTCTTCCCCAATCCCCAGTTCATGGGAATTTGGGGCAAAATTATGCTGATTCTTCTGAAGATCCACAAAGGAGGAGGAACGTTACTCTTTCGGTCTCTATCGGATGTAATTTGCTATCCTGGCCAGTGGAGTTTGCTAATTATATGATGCCTTTCGCTTCAGAGAAAGACTGGAAAAAGATTCAATTACTCTCGGGAGAGTGTCTGTTGAACAATGCTATGCACAATGCCGCAGTGGTACGTTCCTTTCTTCCTTTATTACTTCTTCTATTTTGGGTGCTAACATCTCCTGAAATTTACCCTTATTACTTTGTAGGCCAATTTTATTGCTTCCGAGGGCCTTCAGAGGTTGATTCGTGAAAAGGAGGAACTCACTACTGAACAGAATCAACTTTTGGTGGAATAAGACCAAATTGTTCTCTGCCTCTCGGAACTGGAAACCAAATCTACTGAGACTGTTGTTTAGGAGGCTCGTTTGAAGCAAAGTGAGCAAGAATTGATAACCCTTTTGCCAAGAAATTGGCCCGCCGAGAGTTAGATTTGAGGAAGCCAAGGCCAAATGAGCTGAAGTCCAGGACGTCGTTCTTTCTGCAACCGAGCACGAGGCTGCTGCTGCCGAAACAGTGACTGACTTAGAAGTAGCCTTGAACTCCAAAGTTGAAGAGCTTGTTGCTGTGGGGGAGAAACACGCCCAACTAAAAGAGAAGTACAGGAAAAGTATTTAGCATAATAGAATCTTTAGTTCAACTGTCCGAGACATATATGTCAGCCTCAAATCTGCTAGGTCTGCCCGGGAAAACCTTTCTACCGAGGTAATCCAACTCAAAGAAGAACTCAAGTGTCGATTGGCTTCTCTTATTGTTAAAAACACTTACACCATGTACAGTATGAGGAGAAAAACCTTGGAAGAGGCCAAAGCTCGTGTTATTGATTTTGATGCCGAAATAGCTAAGGCGCGAGAGCCTGAGTTAGCAGCTAAAAGTGGACTTCCATCGATGTCTCATGTACCTGGACCTTTTGGTTCTAGTTCCGAGATTTCGGGAACTGAAGAAGAATCGGAAGATGATGATGCTGAAGGACAAACCGATGAAACTGTTGAGCCATCGGTGGGTCCGTCTACTTTTTTCGGGGGCGCGGACACTTCTCTTCCTCCTGGTTCTAAAGACAATGCAGTTTAGCTTTTCTTTTCTTTTCTAGTTCTTGTATCTATGCCATTTTATCATGATTTTGTAAATAAAAACATCATTTGCATAAGTATTGTCTGGGCCTTCTCATCGTTAGAATATGCAAGCCTTTAATCTTTGGATTTTCTTTAAGAATTTTTCGCAGATTTGTTTGCGTCTTACTATGTGAAACCTTTGGGTATATTCAACGCATTTTTTCCTCCGAGCATCATCCCTTTTCCATGAGGGCTTTGATATGTATTTGCGCAAATTTACGTTTTGCGTCCTTTTCATATGCGGTTTCGGGTTTATTTTTCCCCGAAGGCATTTTTCATTAGGGGCATAAATTCTTCTGGAACCAACCCTTTAACGTGAGGGTTTTTATAAGAGAGGGTCCTCTTATGTTTACGGTTCTCTTGAAGAGGACGTCTCATGTTCATTATGGTTCTAACGTTTGAAGTACTTGTTTAACTTTCAAATGACAAAGTTAATTCATCATTCAGACAAGAAACAAGATAAAATAAAAGGATTTCATTTTATTTCTTCTATTTCTAAAGATACATAAGCATTTGCTATGCTGAAAAGAAATTGCCATTACTTGTGGATAACTTGTATAACTTGTTTCTACGGGGCTGACTGTACAGTCCCCGATCCCGATGATGCATTTTATTTCTGGATTTTTGTTTCACAGTTGATGTGGTAGTCAATGTTGCCGTATCCTCAAATGATTCCCCCTCCCACACTCCCCCTCCCCCCGCCCCCCAGTGTTCGAATGTGAATTGGAACACTAGAAGTCTTGTGCCTTCAAAGATTCCACCAACTAATTTCTAGATAATCCTTAACTCAGAAACATATCTTACTTCCCTTAGGAATCCATGCTATCTAGCAAAATACTATCTAACAATCTTCTAGTGGTTTGTGCTAGTGACTGGTCCGGTAACCTTTGTTCGGTAGCAAACTTAACTTCCCAGTGGGAATTTTCTATCGAACAAAAGATTATCTAACCGTCCCAGAGTAGAAGCTTGTTTTTTTCCTTGCTATCAAAGTTCTTATTGCTGCTGTCTTTGTAGTATGCTTTCTATCGCTGCCTCATTTAAAATCTTGCCAGAATAGAACAATTGGGACAAAAACTGATCGAAGTAAAAAAGAGTGCAGCACATACCTTCTGCTTGAATAATGTTTATTGATGTGCCGTAGAATTTCGGCACATTTGATACCAATTACATAGACTTTACCTCATCTTTCAATTCATTTTTAGTTAATTCTAATGAAGTTTTGGTGTTTTGCAGTGCATGAGGCTTGAGGATCCAAAAACATGGAAAAGAAGTCAAAAAGCCACAAAAGGGCAGAAATGACGCAAGTATGCGGTCGCATAAAGCATATGCGGACCGCATACCTATCGCAGACTGAAGCAGATTGTTGGTTAACTGAAGAGAAAAATATGCGACCCATTATGCGATCGCATAACAATTATGCGGACCGCATAATGATCACATAATTGAAATCAAGAAAGCTGAGAAGCACTTATGCGGAAGAATATGCAGTCGCATAATGTATATACGGACCGCATAATTGGAATGCGGTCAAGAGTTGGTTTGGATACATGAGATTATGCGGCGATTTCGAATAATATGCGGCCCGCATACGTGATTTGCGACCAGTATGCGGTCGCATAAACTTTCTGCAGGGTTATTTTTGTCCAATTTTGGCTCCAACTTTTAGCCCACTATAAATAGATTTATTAGGGTTTTTGTGAGGCAACTAAGTCAGAACAAGAGAATAATTTTAGAGCATTGAATCCACCATTGTTTTGGCGACTTTTGAAGATAGAATCTTGTATCTTTGTAAGCTTTATGACTCTATTTATCGCTTTATTCTTAGATTTTAGTATGAGTAGCTAGTTTTAATTACTAAGGTTGTGGACCCTAGATGGGTGTAATGTTAAGGGGTGTTTAACATTGAATATATATATAATGGTTGGTTGATATTTATTCAGTTCTTATGCTTCATGTGATGTTAGTGGTTGCAAACATTAACTAATTCCATTTCACTCTATCTTCACTTGGAAAAGTAGGCTAGGGTTTGGTAGAATTGAATACCAAAAACTCAAGGCTTTAACCCTTGTTTAATGGAATCGCCTAGGAATAAGTGGGTTCTATTTGGTATAAATTGGTTATTTTCAATCGCAACTCTTTTACATTTGGGAAAATCTTAAAGAGTAGATATTATTCAACTATTGGAAAATAGTGGGTAGCCACTTAGAAACTATTTGCATATCAAAGTACTTTCCCTTAGAAATATATCATATTAACACCAATAGCATTACATGAAATCAATGGGGACACAACCTTGGTTTCCTTAATCAAATTAATCACAATCTCACAATATTCTACTTGTCTTCATTTCACTCAATTGCAACATTCTTTTCAACTAATGGAATAGAATTACAAATTAAGTCAGGTTTCACACTACTCAAGTAACCTTTTCACACCTATTCCCTGTGGGATTGGACCCCGACCTAGTTGGGTTACTATATTTGACATCGACCGCTTTACACTAATTATTAAGGTGTAATTTGAGCGTATCAAAATTTGGCCCCATTGCCGGGGAATACGGTTTTGAAATTACGATTTAGTGTGTGCTTTACTTCACGTTTTTATTCCATCACACTTTGCTTGCTTTGTTTGGTGTGCTAGATAAACATGACAGAGTATGACAAAGAAGAAAATCCTTTTACGGATATAGATGAGTACATCGAGGACACAAATGTCATTATCCCTCCGCGAGTTGACGTTGCTACCTTCAAGGTGGAACATGGTCTGATCCTAATGCTTAAAGCAGAGGGATGTTTTAGGAATTCTACCGATGATGATCCAATAGAACATCTTAGAAACTTCTTGGGTGTGTGTGCGATGCACAAACAGAACAATGTATCAGATGATGCCCTAAGACTGAGGGTATTCAAGTACTCACTAGTTGGAGAGGCAAGGAAATGGATCCAAAATCTACCACCTCACTCCATTCACTCTTGGCCTGAACTAGTTCGTGCTTTCTTAGCCAAGTGGTTCCCACAAAGCAAGAAATCCGAGCTCAGGGATAAAATTTTCTTTTTCAAGCAACTATCGGGAGAACACCTATATGAGGCATGGGATCCGTTCAAGCTATACCTAGTGAGGTCGCCTAATCATGGTTTTCTGGACAAAATCTTGTTAGAAAAGTTTTACATGGGTTTGGATCCGTTGAACCAATCCATATCAAAGAATGCTGCGGATGGATCTTTAATGGATAAAACATTCACAAGGATCACACAAATTCTCCACAAGATGGCAGAACATAATCAAGCTTGACACTCGGAAGATACCACAGGTGGAATTGTATACGGTACTCCCTCTTTGACCAACCTGATTAAGGAGAATCAAGAGAGAGATCAAGTAATTGCCAGTCTTGCCACAAACATTAATGGGTTAACCAAGATGTTCACTGAAAACCAAACTAAAAAGGTAAATGTTGTGGAAGGTGTGCAACCCTGGTCAACCGAAGATTGCGAGGAGGCAAATTATGTCCATAATTCTCAAGGTGGTTATCGCCAACAAAATCAATGGAGGCCTAACCAGCAAGGGCAAGGCCATCAACAGTGGCGCAATGATCAAAGTGGATCAAGTCAAGGTAATTGGAGCAATAACCACAACTATGCAAACCAGAGTTCAAACCTCTATGTTCCACCAAAGGGGCAATACTCTAACTGCTCGCATTATAAGGAAGGTTTTTCAAGTGAGTCCAAGTTGGAGAGCATGCTTGAAAGAATATTGCAAAATCAAGAAAGAGGCGACACTACAATGAAAAACATGTCCGAACGTGTGGGGTCACACACCGCATCCATACAAAAGCTAGAAATGCAAATGAGAGATTTGTCACGAGAGCATAATCCAAAGCCGAAGGGCACACTCCCAAGTGAATTTCAAACCCTAAAGGAAATGGGAGTGGTCCAACTTCTCATTGCTTGGCAATCACCACACAAAGCGGGAAGGTACTTCAAGGAGAAAACGAGCAAATTATTGGAGTAGATGATCTTGAGCAAGAGGTTGAAGCACAAGTTGAAGTGCCGATTGTTGTTGAAGTTGAAAAGCTCCCAAAAGGAGTAAAATTCCAAGAAGAAAATCATGAAAAGGTAAAGAGGAAAGAGGCACCAATAGCGCTAGCACAAATTCCTAGACCTTCCCCTCCATTCCCTCAAAGACTTTCTAGGAGGGTTGATGATAGCAAATTCGAGAACTTTTATGACATTCTCCAGCAATTGTCGGTGTGAAGGACTTGATAACCGATAAAAGAACCACCAAGAATGAAGTAGTGAATGTTACTCACCGGGTTAGCTCCATTATTGCAATAGCCACCGTTGAAAAGAAAGAAGACCCGGGAGCATTCACCATTCCGTGCACTATTGGGCTGCGAGATTTTGCAAGGGCTATTTGTGACAACGGGGCTAGCATTAACTTGATGCCTCTTGCCATTTACAAGCAAGCGGGGTTAAGCATGCCGCGACCTACAAGCATGAGATTGAAAATGGCCGATCGTTCAATTAAAAGACCAGTGGGAATAATTGATGATGTCTTAGTGAAAGTGGGAAAGTTCCTCCTTCCGGCTGATTTTGTGATCCTTGACTGTGCCGTTGACAAAGAAATCCCTATCATCTTGGGGAGGACATTCCTTGCTACCGGAAGAGCACTTATGGATGAAATCAAGTTCCGAGTTAATGATGAAGAAGTCACCTTCCAAGCAAGTAAGGTATGAAGTTGCCACATGCATATGAAGGCATCTCAGTCATTGATGTTGTTGATGAGGTAGAGGACGCAAGTGAAATGAAAATGGAAGAAGAATGCCTAGGTGAGGCTTTGGCGGCAATATTGGTAAATTTCGATGGTGAAAACAAGGAGGGGTACATGGAATCAATGAATGCATTAGAAGGACGTGGGTCTTACACTTACGCACCAAAGAAGCTTTCTCTTGACTTACAAAATAGAGCCACTCCCCCAGCAAAGCCTTCAATTATTGAGCCGCCACAACTTGAACTCAAGCCACTTCCACCACACTTAAGGTATAAATTTCTTGGTTCTAACGATACTTTGCCGGTAATCGTTTCTTCCTTGTTGAATGAGGTGCAGGTAGATCATTTATTGAATGTCCTATAGGAACATCAACAAGCCATTGGATGGACAATAGCGGACATCCGAGAGATTCCCATCGGAATCTGTGAGTACAAAATATAATTGGAACAAGGAAGCAAACCTAGTGTGGAGCACCAAAGACGATTAAACCCGTCCATGCAGGAGGTGGTGAAGAAGGAAATCATCAAGTGGTTAGACGCCGGAGTAGTCTATCCCATTGCCGATAGTTCTTGGGTGAGCCCGATGCAATGTGTGCCGAAGAAAGGAGGCATGACAATTATCCAAAATGAGAAAAATGAGCTCATCCCAACAAGGACTGTGACTGGATGGAGAGTTTGCATGGACTACCGGAAGCTCAATAGTGCCACTTGCAAAGACCATTTTCCTATGCCTTTTATTGATCAAATGCTTGATCGTCTAGCGGGAAGGTTATTTTATTGTTTTTTGGATGGATACTCCAGCTATAACCAAATCAACATTGCATTGGAAGATCAAGAGAAGACAACATTCACATGCCTATATGGGACTTTTTCTTTTATCCGGATGCCATTTGGGCTATGCAACGCTCCGGCTACCTTCCAACGGTGCATGATGTCAATTTTCTCGGACATGGTGGAAGATTTCCTAGAAGTGTTTATGGATGACTTCTCTGTAGTGGGTGATTCCTTTGAGCATTGTCTTGACAACCTTAGACAAGTGCTCAAAAGATGTGAAGAAACAAACCTTGTACTAAATTGGGAAAAGTGACACTTCATGGTGGATGAGGGCATTGTTTTGGGCCACAAAATTTCCAAACAAGGCATAGAGGTTGACCGCGCAAAGATTGAAATCATTTCTAAGCTTCCTCCACCCATTTCAGTAAAGGGTGTCCGAAGTTTTTTGGGGCACGCCAGCTTCTATAGGCGTTTTATCAAGGACTTCTCAAAAATTGCAAACCCCATATGCAAGCTCCTTGAAAAATATGCTACGTTCGTATTTGATGAAAAATGTCTCAAAGAATTTGAGGAGTTAAAAGAAAAGCTCACCACGACACCTATTATTGTCACACTGGATTGGTCTCTTCCATTTTAACTCATGTGCGACGCTAGTAGTGTAGCCATTGGGGCGATGCTTGGTCAAAGGCATAAAAAAATCCTTCATCCTGTCTACTATGCAAGCAAGACTCTCAATGGTGCTCAGACGAATTATACTATGACCGAGCAAGAATTTCTTGCTATTGTCTATGCTTTTGAAAACTTTCGGGCCTATTTTTTAGGATCCAAGGTGATAGTCTACACTGATCATGCTGCTCTTCGCTATCTTATGGCGAAGAGAGATATCAAGACAAGATTGATTCGATGGGTCCTTTTGTTGCAAGAGTTTGACTTTGAAGTCAAGGATCGAAGAGGGACAGAAAACCAAGTCGCGGATCACTTATCTAGGCTTGAAGAAGCAGGGAGGCCAAAAGAGGACTTTGACATCAATGATGCTTTTCCAGATGAGCACATATTGGCATTGTCTGACACATATGCTCCTTGGTATGCCGATATTGCTAACTATCTGGTTAGCGACCTTGTCCCCGATGGATTGGAAATATATCAAAAGAAAAAGTTCTTCCGGGAGTGTAGGCAATACTATTGGGAGGAGCCCTTCTTGTTTCGTATTTGTGCCGACAACATCATTCGGCGATGTGTTCCGGAAGATGAAGTAATGCCAATTCTCAAAGCATGCCATGACTCCCCGGTTGGGGGTCATCATGGAGAAAATCGGACGGCCGCGAAAGTGCTTGAATGTGTCTATTATTTGCCATATATCTACCATGACGCGAATCAAATGGTCAAGGCTTGTGAGTAATGTCAAAGGCAAGGATCAATCTCTAAAAGGCATGAGATGCCTGTGAAGTTTGTAATGGAGGTCGAGATCTTTGATGTGTGGGGGATTGATTTCATGGGTCCCTTTGTGAGTTCTTATGGCATGAAATATATCTTGGTGGGCGTGGACTATGTCTCCAAGTGGGTTGAGGCAATCGCCTTACCCGACAATGAGGCAAGGAGTGTGACCACATTCTTAAGGAAGAACATTTTCACGCGGTTTGGTACTCCCCGAGCCATCCTTAGCGACGGTGGTTCTCATTTCCGCAACAAGCTTTCACCGGGCTGCTCGAAAAGTATGGAGTAAAGCACAAGGTGGCCACGCCTTATCATCCTCAGTCGAGTAGTCAAGTTGAAGTTTCCAATAGAGAGATTAAAAACATCCTAGCAAAAACTGTCAATGCAAACAGGACCGACTGGTCAAGGAAGTTAGAAGATGCATTGTGGGCATATCGCACCGCATTTAAGACTCCCATTGGCACCTCACCATATCGGTTACTCTTTGGTAAGGCGTGTCATTTGCCCGTGGAGCTTGAACACAAAACCATGTGGGCTCTGAAAAGGTTAAATCTTGGCTGGGCTGAAGCTGCTAATTTGAGAATGACACAACTCAACGAAATGGAAGAATTCCGTCTCCATGCCTATGAATTAGAGTATAAGGAGCGAATGAAGTTTGTTCATGACAAGAAGATCTTGAAACGGGAATTAAAATCTGGTGAATTGGTCTTGCTCTTCAACTCGAGACTCAAGTTATTTCCGGGCAAACTTAAATCCAAATGGTCTGGCCCATTCAAAATTGTGAATGTGTCCCCTTACGGTGCTATTGAATTAGAGTCGGAAGACGGACTTCGCACTTTCAAAGTAAATGGACAACGAGTTAAGCATTACCTGGGCACAACAGGAGACAAGCACTTAATAAAGCAAATTACTCTCAAGGATAGTCCGATCCCCACCACTGAATAGCCCAAAAAGGGGACCAACATCGTCGTGCCGCGACGTTAAATCAAGCGCTTCTTGGGAGGCAACCCATGTGTGGTAAAATTATTTTATTTTATTTTATTTTTCTTTTTTTTTAGTTGTCAGTGATTGAACAGGTTGACTTGTGTATTAGAGTGCAAGTAGCCCAATTTACCATGAAACAGAGTGCAAAGACTAAAGAAAAAATGGTGGATCAGGGGCTTTCGGCAACTATGCGGTCGCATAATGACTTTGCGAACTACATAGTTGTCACAAACACAGTAAGTGAATTTGGGGAACTAGGGTCTGAAAACTGCGGTAAGATTTCAAGTTATGCGGTACGCATAGATGTTATGCGACAGCAGAATGCATCGCAGAATGGAAGTAAAGTAACTCAGCTCTAAACTCATCGCATAACACATATGCGACTGCATAATGTGTTATGTGACCACTTGCCCACCGCAAAACATCCAGGTATAAATCTGTAAACCCCACTCTCACACGAACACTTAACAACTCTCACAAAAGCAAAAACACAAAAACAAAAGAAACGAAAGAAAAGCCAAAAACATTTTAATCACGCACACAAATCACATATCAAGGATCGGAATTAAGGAATTTACCTTGCTCATAACTCAAATTTCACCTTCGTCTTGCTCCAATATCTGGTATGTGACTCTTTCATGATTGTTTTTTTTAATCTTTTTTTTTCTTGTGGATTCATTGCATAATGTCCATCATTTGAACTCCATATCTCGTTTTCGTTCTCAAACATGTGTGGTGGGTACCTGTGTGGGCTATTGGTGGTTAAATTGTTTGCCTGCGAAGTGTAGGGAACAAAGTCGTTGCAAACAAGACCCTAAAAGGCCTACTGATTTGAACTTATGCGACCGCTTATGCATTCGCAAAAGGTGTTTTGCGGATCGCATAGCTACCGCAAATACAATCAGTTAAACTACCTTTCGTCTGTGCAAATCTGCGATCCCTTTGAGATCGCAAAACTGGTTTTGCGGTAGTTTTTTGCGATCGTATAATCCCTTAAGTCTGGGGTATGAAATTCTGCGATAAGTTTGCGGTCCGCATAGTAGATATGCGACCGCATAACCCATCGCATAACTTGTTTATCTATATTATCTTTCCTCCACCTTTTTTTGCTATGACCACCACTCACGCACTGTTTTACTGCAGGAATGGCACCAAGGAAATCTATTGCAGCACGATCACCACCTGCTCGTGGGAAGAAAAGAGCTGCTCCGAACCAACAAGCACAATAGTATAAGCGTCAACTATAGGAAACCACCTGCAACACTGCTGAGCACTCCTCCCAGTCTGAAGAAGAGGGGGCACAGACGGACATCCTGCCATCAGTTGACCTACAAGCTGAAGCAAGGCGGAAGAGCGGGGAGGATTCGAGGTTTGGGGTCCCAGGATCATGGAACCTACACAAAGAGGGGATAAAAAAGAGAAACATTCTCGAGGAGAAGCAGTTAAGCTTGAATGGTCTGAAAGTGAACTACCCTCACATAATTAAAATCATTCAAAAGAGGAAATGGGGATTCTTCACAGATGACCTAGATGACTACAATGAAACAATTGTGAGGAAATTCTATGCCTCCTATGCTGCCTCAAGAAATGCTTAACAAAGGCGAAATAGGATATTTTTGGACTCTGTTCTAGTTTGAGGGGTTCAGGTTCTCTGTGACACAGGCACAATCAATGATCTACTCTTGGAGGACTGGTCATCAAGCACAGCTGAATATGATGCAAAAGTAACCAACAAAGATAACGAGCGTGCTTGGATAGCATCTGTCATAGCAAAGGGAACCCCCTCCTGGATTGACCCGTGCTACAAGATTTACAAACGGGATTTCACCTAGGAAGCCCGATATTGGCTCAGCTTTGGTTTCTCCCGTCTGATGCTGACTAGAAATGGGACAGACATCAACATTGAAAAGGCCCTCATAATTGCATGCATCATGTCGGACATCAAGATTGATGTGGGACACATTATCTTCAAGGAGCTGGGAATCAGGGAAAACCAAAAGCAAACTTCTCTTCCTTTCCCATGCTTGATCACGGCTCTTTGCAAAGTTGTGAGCGTTCCACCTGTCCTGAAACATGATCGTATAGAGAAGGCTCTCCAGTGCATTGACATCACTTGGATAAGTGATGCAGTAAGCAAGAAAATGGACATCCAGCTCGAGACCTCATTCCCTCATGCATCCGACTCACCAGCACCTGCACCTACTCTTTCATCAATGCCTGACACTCCTGTTTCCCCTGCTGCTCCCGGTGATTCCTCAGCCACTCCTCAGGCTCAGTCAAGCAATGCATAGCCACATTTTTCCTTTCCAGCTATCGCAAAGCTGGGTCGACTAGCTCAGCATGCCACCGCCAAGGTAGACCGGCTGACAAAGGAATTACCAAAACTCATCAAGCAAGCATTGGGTCCCATTCAAGCATCAATGAGTGCGCTTCAACAATAGCATAAATCATATGAAGATCGCCTTACGCACTTTGAAGTACGACTTGAAAAGGTCGAGCGAGGCGAGGTTGGAGATATGCCACAACTTAGGAAAGATGTTGCTAAGTTGAAAATAGAGCTGCACAAGCTGCAGAACTTAGAGTTCGATTTGACTTCTTTCCTTCCGGAGGGCGCTGAGCAGGGCATAAGCATCTCCATTCCGGGCCTAAATCTGGACTTCTCCAACCTCATGACAGACCCGGAGGCACAGGGTACAAAGACTTCAAAGACTCTAGCTGTCATTGTCCACATTGACACTCCTTCTGAGGAGGACTCCGGAGAGTCGGAAAGAGAATCAGATGACGGAGAAACTGAAGATGAGGAAACGGATAAGGAAGCATTGGCAAAGGAAACTAAGGGTCAGTGGGACTATAAGGGTAAGCGGGTGGAGGCTTCTATAGAGGATGCTTCTACACAGGCTCAGTCTGTAGAGGGAGTAGACGTGCAGAAAGTAATTGCACATTCACTGGCTGACATGGTCGCCAGGGCACATCCAGCTACCCCACAGGCATCATTGGGAGAGTCCAGCAGCTCCCAAACTCCTGTTTCAGCCACACTGCAGGTGGAGCTTCCTACTCTAGCCTCAGCGACCACCACCACCACAGTTGCCCAGCATGCTCCAAACCGTTCGAGTGCCCAAGGCACCCCAGGAAGCCCCTAAACTTAACTTTTCAATTTATATGCATTAGGGAACAATGCATGATCTTTAAGTTGGGGTGGGGTAGATATTTTGTGTGATATTTTGTATAATAGTTGTATGATCATACCTTTTCTTTAATAGCATAGACTGGTAGCTAGTAATAAACTCCCCTTGGTGTTTCTTCACCAGGTTGTTTTCCAGGGGTGTAGTAGAACCATGGAATGTTTTGACTTGTTTGGTGTGATTGTATAGTTTCAAGCATGTAAGGAATTTTTGGTGAATAAATGGTACCCTTCCTTCTTTGACTTTGTATGGTTAGTCATTCTGGTGAATTTGAGGCTCGCTCTTTAACTTTATGTTTACTCAGAATCTTGCATATCATGTGATAAAAGCTGTGAGTTGCCTTGCATTCACTTGAGGGCTGAAACTATGTTGAGTCGAACAGTTCATGGGTCGTGAGTGAGTGAGGATTTGTGTAAATAATGCGCATACTCAACTTGTGATGTCTAGAACTTGCCCGATTGGTTTTTTGTGCAAATATCAGGCTATTGGTTGGGTGCTGAGATGATCTTAAGCTATCTTTGTGACTGCTAGCTAAGTTTGACCAAATATTGACCTCCCCGGTACACAAATTACCCTAGTTACTCCCGTTGAGCCTTTAACGTTTTCTTTGGCCACCACATTACAAACCTGTACCCCATGGTGAAATAATTCCTTTTTTTTAACCTAACCCTCCTTGAACGAGTAAGAATGAGGCTAAAAGCCTAAGTTAGGGGTGCAGATACAAAGTGAATATTGAAAAGGTTGACACTGCATGTAGAATAAACAAATATGGTTCCTCAAAGTTGTATATATATGAAGAAACGCAAGCTCCGAAAATAAATACTTTTATATATAAAAATAAATAAATAAATAAATAAAGATAGAGAAAAGAAAAGAAAAGAAAATAAAAGAAAAGAGAAAAGTGGAGTCTTGTAGAAATTGAATAAACACTTTGAGGTGAATCGTTATCGGTAACTCGAGGTCGATCAATGCTATGTAGTAAAGAAACAAAGTATACGTAGAGTTCAAGGAGGGTATAGCCACGACGCTCCCAGATATTTATCCAACATGTCCCGAAACCTACATTACAACCTGTGAAAAGTCCCAGGTGATCTTCAGCCAATCATTCCTGAGATAGGAACAAGTTAAAATAAGGGGAAGCATATGGACTGATACTTGTAACATGCAGCTTTCGTTCCGAGTGAAAGAGTGCTTGATTGCATCCCCCTGTAAAACTATGTGAGTCGGGGATTTTCTTTGTTATGAGCACGCATGAACTGCAAGATTTAACAGAAGTCAGTTCCTTGAAGTAAAATACGAGAGCACTTAGCTGTGACTAACATTTTGTCAGTTTGGTTGAGGATCAAAGTTTACAAGTTGATTGGTCGCATTGTTAAGTGATATTTGTCTTCCATGAAGGGTCAATAAATGAAGTTACATGCTTGATTAACTGACAGTTAGTACTATCTACGGTCACTATTATTAGTGAATTGTCGGTAAGAGTTTAGAATATGATAATTGTTGTTCGAGTTGCTTGAGGACAAGCAAAAGTTTATGTTGGGGGTGTTGATGTGCCGTAGAATTTCGGCACATTTGATACCAATTACATAGACTTTAGCTCATCTTTCAATGCATTTTTAGTTAGTTCTTATGAAGTTTTGGTGTTTTGCAGTGCATGAGGCTTGAGGATCCAAAAACAGGGAAAAGAAGTCAAAAAGTCACAAAAGGGCATAAATGACGCAAGTATGCGGTCGCATAAAGCATATGCGGACCGCATACCCATCGCAGACTGAAGCAGATTGTTGGTTAACTGGAGAGAAAAGATGCGACCCATTATGCGGTCGCATAACGATTATGCGGACCGCATAGTGATCGCATAACTGAAATCAAGAAAGCTAAGAAGCACTTATGCGGAGGAATATGCGGTCGCATAATGTATATGCGAACCGCATAATTGAAATGTGGTCACGAGCTGGGTTGGATACAAGAGATTATGCAGCGATTTTGAATAATATGAGGACCGCATACATGATCTGCGACCAGTATGCGGTCACATAAACTTTCTGCATGGTTATTTTTGTCCAATTTTGGCTCCGACTTTTAGCCCACTTTAAATAGATTTATAAGGGTTTTTGTGGGGCAGCTAAGTCAGAACAAGAGAATACTTTTAGAGCATTGCATGCACCATTTTTTTGGAGACTTTTGAAGAGAGAATCTTGTATCTTTGTAAGCTTTATCACTATTTATCTCTTTGTTCTTAGATTTTAGTATTAGTAGCTAGTTTTAATTACTAAGGTTGTGGACCCTAGATGGGTGTAATGTTAA
Source organism: Nicotiana otophora (assembly GCA_000715115.1). NCBI lineage: Eukaryota > Viridiplantae > Streptophyta > Magnoliopsida > Solanales > Solanaceae > Nicotiana > Nicotiana otophora. The sequence continues at coordinate 30,889 of AWOL01S0019488.1, read as the reverse complement.
GGGGTGTTTACCATTGAATATATATACAATGGTTGGTTGATATTTGTTCAGTTCTTATGCTTCATGTGATGTTAGTGGTTGCAAACATTAACTAATTCCATTTCACTCTATCTTCACTTGGAAAAGTAGGCTAAGGTTTGGTAGAATTGAATACCAAAAACTCAAGGCTTTAACCCTTGTTTAATGGAATCGCCTAGGAATAAGTGGGTTCTATTTGGCATAAATTGGTTATTTTCAATCGCAACTCTTTTATATTTGGGAAAATCTTGAAGAGTAGATATTACTCAACTATTGGGAAATAGTGGGTAGCCACTTAGAAACCATTTGCATATCAAAGGACGTTCCATTATAAATATATCATATTAATACCGATAGCATTACATGACATCAATGGGGACAGAACCTTGGTTTCCTTAATCAAATTAATCACAATATCACAATATTATACTTGTCTTCATTTCACTCAATCGAAACATTCTTTTCAACTAATGGAATAGAATTACAAATTAAGTCAAGTTTCACACTACTCAAGTAACCTTTTCACACCTATTCCCTGTGGGATTCGACCCCAACCTAGTTGGGTTACTATATTTGACATCGATAACTTTACACTAATTATTAAGGTGTAATGTGAGCGTATCATTTATCAACAATAATATCTTTTGAGGTGTCCCATGTTCCAGTTGCTAGGCAACGTGTCTCCATTCTGGTTCTCCAACTCGTATGAACCTTTCCCAGTGATAGCTGAAATCCAGTAGGGACCTTTCCACATTGGACCTAGCTTCCCCGCGTTGAGCTCCCGGGTATTTTGGGTTACTTTCCTCAGAACCAAGTCTCCTATTTTGAAATAATGGAGGTTGGCTCTTCGATTATAATATCGCTCCATTCTCTGCTTTTAAGCTGCCATTCTTACATGCGCCAAGTCTCTGCGTTCCTCGAGTAGTTCTAAGTTGATTAACTACTTCGTTTTTCGGTTCTTCATTTGCCCGACAATATCTCAAAGTGGGTTCACCCACTTCTATCGAGATTAGGGCTTCACGATTGTACACAAGGGAAAAAGGAGTTTCTCTTGTGCTCGATTTGGCTGTTGTTCGGTAGGCCCATAGAACTCCGGGCAATTTTTCGGGCCATTTTCCTTTGGGTGCTTCCAACTTTTTCTTGAGGTTTTGAATAATCACTTTGTTTGTTGACTCCTCTTGACCGTTTGCGCTAAGATGATACGGAAAATATGTGGTCCTCTTTATCTTCAAATCTTCGAGGAACTTTTTTCACTTTTGCATCGATAAACTATGGCATGTTATCGAATGTTATCTATTTTGGTATTCCGAACTTGCAAATTATATTTTCCCACAGGAAATCAACCACTTCGTGTTCTCCAATCTTGTGATAAGGATATGCTTCCACCCATTTAGAAAAACAATCAGTCAGAATTAAAAGAAACCTTACCTTTTCGAGAGTCGGTGGCAACGGTCCGACGATGTCCATCCCCCATTTCATGAATGGCCATGGGGACAGAACCGAATGTAAGAGTTCTGTCGGTTGGTGTACTAGTGGTGCGTAGCATTAGCACTTATCAAAGTTTTGTACGAAGTCTTTGGCATCTTGTTCATGCTAGTCTAGTAATATTCTACTCGTACCAACTTCAGCACCAAAGACTCTACGCCTGAGTGATTTCCGCATATCCCTTCGTAGACTTCTCTCATGACATAATTAGCTTCTGACGCTCCTATATACCAAGCCAGTAGGCCTTGGAAGGATTTTCTATACAATTGTCCTCTCTTGAAGCTATAACGTTCAGCTTTAGCGCGTAACGCTCGGGATGCTTTGGGGTCTTCAGGCAACATCATGTGCTCGAGATAGCTGATTATTTCATTTCTGCAGTCCCAGCCCAGACTAGTCGAATTTACTTCATAGTAACCATCCGTATCCAGGACTGAGTTCATGAGTTGCACTACCGTCCCGGACTCCGATCCCTTTATTTTCGTCGATGATCCTAAGTTTGCAAATGCATCCGCTTCTGTGTTATCCTCTCTCGGGATATGAATAATTGACCACTCCCGGAATCGTGACAAAACAGCCTGGACCTTTTCCATGTATTGTTGCATATGTTCTTCTTTAGTATCAACGATCCCGTAGACCTGATTTACCACCAACTACGAGTCACATTTGAATCCGATAACCTTGGAATCAAGACCCCGGGCCAATTCGAGACCTGCAATCAAAGCTTCATACTCTGCTTCATTGTTAGTTAAAGGGATCATGTTGATAGCTCGCCATAAGGTTTCACCCGAAGGTGTGATTAAGACTATTCCTAGTTCGGACACTTTTACGTTGGAAGCTCCATCCGTAAATAAGATCCAAACCCTGATGTCAATTCCAACACCATTACTGCCTCCTTTGTTGCCAGAGGCAGTAGTCCCGGACTGAAATCAACCACGAAGTCAGCCATGACTTGCGACATAATTGTAGTCCTTGGTTTATATTCTATGTCGAACTCACCCATTTCGACGACCCATTTAGCCAATCTGCACGAGATATTGGGTTTATGGAGGATGTTCCGCAAGGGAAAAGTAGTCACCACAGCTATCGGGTGGCAGTAAGAGTAGGCCCTCAGCTTTCGAGCGACGACTACAACAACTAAGGCAAGTTTTTCCAAATATGGGTAGCGAGTTTCTACTCTCATTAAAATTTTGCTATCGTAATAAATGCAAAATTGCATACCTTCATCCTCCCAGACTAAAACCGCACTTATTGCAACTTCTGAAACAACGAGGTAGTCTAGCAATGTTTCACCTTCTTTTGCTTTTGAGAGTAATAAAGGGCTTGATAAGTACTTCTTCAGGTCCCTCAGAGCCTACTGGCACTCCGGTGTACATTCAAAATTATTTTTCTTTTTGAGCAGTGTGAAGAAGAGATGACATGTTTTTCGACAATTGGGAAATGAACCTGCTCAAAGCTGCTAATCTTCATGTGAGCCTTTGGACTTCCTTTATCTTCGACAATTGATCCTGGATATCCTCTATGGCCTTTACTTTGTTGGGGTTTACCTCAATCCCCCTTTGTGAGACCAGAAATCCCAGAAACTTACCAGAACTGACCCCGAACGCGCATTTCTCGGGATTAAGTTTCATGTTATGCTTCCTCAGGATGTCGAATGTTTATTTCAAATGCTTAAGGTGGTCACCTGCATTCAAAGACTTAACAAGAATATCATCTATATAAACTTCCATAGTCTTTCCTACTATCTTTTCAAACATTTTATTTACGAGCCGTTGATAAGTGGTTGTGTCATTTTTTCAACCCGAATGGCATTACATTGTAATAATATATACCGAAATTCGTTATAAACGAAGTTTTTTTCCTGATATTTTGGGTTCATCTTAATTTGGTTGTATCCGGAATAAGCATCAAGGAAACTCTTTAACTCGTGTTCGGCCGTGGCATAAATCATTTGATCAATGTTTGACAGTGGGAACGAGTCTTTAGGGCATGCCTTATTAAGATCTTTATAATCTTCGCACATGTGAAACTTATTGCTCTTTTTCGGAACTACTACTACATTAGCTAGCCAATAAGGATATTTACGTCTCGGATCAAACCGATATTAAGCAAGCGGGTTACATCTTCTTTGATGAACTTATTCCTAGCCTTGGCAATAGGGCATTTCTTTTGTCTTACCGGAGGTATGTTAGGATCCAAACTCAGCTTGTGCACGGCTACTTCATTCGGGATACCTGTCATATCCTAGTGCGACCATGCAAAACAATCAACATTAAATTTAAGGAATTCAATAAAACCAGACCTGAGATCCGGGTGCAGTCCTATCCCCAAATGGAATTTTCTTTATAGGAATTCTTCGAACAATGCAACTTGCTCCAGTTCCTCCGTCGTGGACTTCGTTGCGTCCGTCTTTTTTGGAACTTGGAAATATCTCGGCAACTGATAATGTTCTGATGACTCTGCTCCCAGGCTAACTTCGTCTAGCTCGGGAGTAGGTGTCGGTTCATGTAATTGTTATGTTGTGTGCTACTTCCCTTTACTACTGGAAACTGTAAATAAATTCATCTCCCTTGCTACCGGTTGGTCACCTCTTATCTGCTTGATTCCTTCATGTATTGGAAACTTCAGCAATTGGTGATATGTGGAGGGTAGAACTTTCATCTCGTGTCCATGGCCTTCCCAGGATGATATTGTATCCCATGTCACCATCTACTACTTCGAAGAGAGTTGTTTTCATTACTCCTTCAACGTTCGTGAGCAGCAAAATCTCTCCTCGGTCGTCACACTCACAAAGTTTAATCCAGCGAGGAGCTTTGATGTCGGAATAATGCTTCCGGTGAGTTTAGCTTGGTCCAATACTCTCCATTGTATGATATTAGCCAAACTTCCTGGATCCACATAGAACATGTTTAATCTTAAAATCTAACACATTTAAAGAAATTACCACTGCATCATTGTCTGGTAACTACAATCCGTCTGCGTCCTCCTCCGTGAAAGTGATTTCATCTTCTCGGAGACTTTTACTATTAGTTATTGATACTTTTGTCTTCTTCGCTTCCAAAACAGTGACCCTGTTAATCTCATTCCCTCCGAAGATCATTTTGATCATTTGGCGTAGGGTTCTTCTCTTGCTTTCGAATGTTCTACGTTGTCTCTGTTATGACCATAATTGTTCTTAGCTCAGTCACTCAAGAATTCTCTGAGGTAAGCATTCATAAATAGTGTTGCCACATCTTCCCAGAGGTCTCGGCAGTCCCATATTCGGTGGCCGTTTGTCCCATAGTATGCACACTATGAGTTGGGATCCCTCTGGCTGGAATCGGATCTCATAGGTCTCGAGAATCGTGCCTCTTTAATGTTTCTCAAGGCTGACACCAACTCCACTATACTGACGTTGAAGTTATATTCCGATAACTTGGGGTAAGAAGGATCACAAGACCTCGACGTCTCTTTATCCTGAAGCGATCTATTGTTTCGACCATAATCAGTCCCTCTGTCGATGGTGAACTTGTTCGCTGCCCGAAAGTTTCTGCCACGGCCTACGGTCCGCTCGTAAGGCAAAAACCAGCCCCTCGAAGTCAGTCTATCCGCGTCGCATTCATCCTTTGATTTTTCTCTGCTCTTCTCCCGTTCTTTGGCCGATGATGTACAGCTGACCTGGTCATCTTCGATCCTTATCTTTGACTCGTACCGGTTGTGGACATCTGCCCAAGTTGTTGCTTAAAACTCAAGCAGTCTCTCCTTCAACTTCCAAGAAGCGTCAGAATTGCTTGGATTCAATCCTTTGGTGAATGCTTCAGGTGCCTATTCATCTGAGATAGCTGGGAGAAACATTATTTCTTTCTGGAATCGGGTAACGAACTCTCGTAATAATTCGGATTCTCATTGTGCGATCCTAAATATGTCGGGCTTACGAGATTGTACTTTTTTGGCCCCGACATGATCCTTGATGAAAGAATCCGTGAGCATCTCAAAGTAATCCATGGAATGATCGGGTAATAATGAATACCAAGTTAGAGATCCCCTCATGAGAGTTTATCAAAATTTCTTTAGCAACACAGATTCAATTTTGTGAGGAGCTAAATCATTTCCTTTTACTGCCGCTGTGTAGGTGGTAATACTCTTTTTTCGGTCTGAAGTCATTTCCTTTTACCGCCGTTGTGTAGGTGGTAAATCATTTCCTCTAACTGTCGTCATACTTTGGCACTTCATATATTTTGAACCGCTTTGGGATTAGTTTTGGTGCCGCGCTTGGCTTGTACGGCAATTTAGTATACCTCTTTGAATCCGGGCCTTTCAATACAGGTGGCGTGCCCGGGATTTGGTCCATGCAGGCGATTACTTCCCTCAAAAACCGTAAAAGTTCATTCTTGAACGGGTCATCCTCGTTGTTGAGATCGGATCCGCTCCCCCTACCCCGTCGGACCCGACTTCACCTCGGGAGTGTTGTTGTTGACTCTCTGCGTTGCTTGGTTTGTGGGAACACCAGGAGGAATTGGATCTCGTCTGTTTGCATTATTCAAAGCCCCCGATAATGTCTGCTTCAGCTTAATCATAACCTTATCCTGCCGCGTGAGATGGACTAGAATGATCTCCTGTTGCTCTTTCAGGACCTTCACCACATCCATGACATGCTTCTTATCAGCATCATCTGGAATTGTCTCTCGAACCTGTCAAGGATACTACTGTCATGCACCGGCTTAGGGTCATTCCCCTCATTGTGGGTGTCTGTGTTGTTAATAGTATTATCTGTCATTTCTTGTGATTTTTTCTAAGACAAAATATTCAAACCACGTTAGCAAAAAAAGCATGGATCAATTTAATTGCACGGTTGTCCAAGCCCCACGATAGGTACTAAACTATTTACTCGTAAAACGGTACAATTGAATTTATACGTGATTTCTAGACAAGTGAACTAATTCGATCCTGAAAAAATACAATAATTGAATAAATGTACAATACTTAGCCTTAAAATGTAGATAAAACAGCAGAGATGACAGTTTCGGGAACAAGGTTTTCGGGCACAACAATGATGAGATCAAAAAGCGGGAAAGTAAAATTGTATTAAGCTTTGTATAGAATGTAGTATAAGTTTATCCAGAAAATTCGTGTCCTTTACAATGATAACCGGGCCCACTATTTATAGATGTGTCTTGGGAAGGAGGTCCTAGGATCGTGCCCTCCTTTAATATCAATTATGAGGGTTATTGATGAAGATGTAACAGTGAATATAAATGCCAAATTCTCTGTAAGAGGCCATCGCACTTAATGCTGCAGAATATTCATTATGAAATGCTACCGGGCACAGAGCATTTAATACACCTTTATGAACGTTATCCCTTCCGGTGATAATCGGAATGTCTGTGTTCGGTCTTTAGCTATACCCGTCTTGAGTTCCACGTGTCTTTCCTTTAGATGACCATGTGTCATAACATATTTCACCCTATACAAAATATGTCTGTTGTGTTAGCTATGACTTTTGTGCAAAATTTGAGTTCAATCGGAGATGGTTTAATATGTTTGACATTAGTTTTGGAAGCTAGAAGTTCATAAGTTCATTATGCTTGAATAGATATGTGATTCGTGGTTTTAGTGTTATTTGATGAGACTTAAGGCTTCGAGAGAGTTTTGGGACTTGTTGGTATATTTAGTTGAGGTCCCCAGGGCCTCAGATGGTTAACGGATTGAAATTGGACTTAGAAGAATTTCTAATGTTGCTGATGTCTGGTGCCAACGCACCTGCGGAGGATTGGTCGCAGGTGCACGACCGTAGATGTAAGCCTGTGGTGGTAGGTGCGGTCCTATGGGAGCTGGGTAGTGGTCGTAGTGTGAGGTAGTTTATGCATTTGCGAGCCCGCATCTGGTTGAGGTGGCTGGCTATCACAAAAGCAGAGAGGAATGCACAGAAGTGGACGCGCTGAAGCGAAGGGAGGACCGCAGAAGTGAGGGTTGGTCTGCAATTGCAGCTGGTTGGGTCCTTAAGTGGATTTCGCATAAGCGGACCTTTTTCTGCAAAAGCAGAGTCGTAGGTGCGAAAATGCCTGGGCAGAATATAAAATCGAGGGTTTGAGTTATTTCCTCTTTTTTGGACTTGTGAAGCTCGGTTGGAGGCGAATTTTGAGAAGGGTTTCACGAGATTTCAAGAGGTAAGCCACTTTTGGTCGTTTTTATTTATTACTATTGAATACCCATTGAATTTCCCCACCTAGATTATGTGTTTTTTAGGTGGAATTTGGGAAATTTTAGACTATGGATTGAAGAATAAGATTTAGGGATTTGAATGATGATTTGATGTCGGAATTGTGTAATTTTGGTATGGTTGGACTCGTTACTGAATGGGTATTCGAATTTTATACATTTTATTAAATTTTGAGATGTGGGCCCGAGGTTACCTTTTGGTTTAACATTTTTGACTTTTGTTAAAGAACCTAGATTTGTTATATGGAATTGATTCACATAGCTTGTGTTGATTGTATTACGTTTTTTGTAGCTAGATTCGAGTAGTTTGGAGGCCAATTTGCGAGGGAAGGGCTTGTTAGAGTAGAGATTTATGCAGTTTGAGGTAAGTAACACTTCTAAACTTGGTTCTGAGGGCATGAATCATTGAAATACGTGTTATGTGGTTGGTTTTGAGGTGACGCACATGCTAGGTGACGGGCGTGTGGGCGTGCAACGTAATAAATGTGACTTGATTGATTCTGTGGACTGTATAGTCATCTAATCTTGTTATTCTTCATGTATTCTCCATGTGTTAGAGAAATTGAGATGTGATTCATGTTAGAAATCATGTTTAGCTATATGTTGGCACTGTCGGGACCCACAAAGGTCATTTGTTGTTGAATTATTTGCTTGATTTGCAATTAGGTACTTAGTAACATCTATAACTTGCATATGATATCTCAGTGTTCGTTACCATTTATTGTTACATCATATTATCATTGTTTGGGCTAATTGTCATAAGATCTGTGAGCCCGAGAGACTAGAGAGATTGATTACTGAGTGAGACCAAGGGCCTGATTATGAGTGATATTTATGGAATCAGATTGCACGCCGCAACATGCTTTATTGATTTATGCCATGATTGGCTTATATTAGCGCTTGATCAAGATCCACCCCTCCGGAGTCTAACATACCAGCAGTGAGCGCAGGTACCTACTGAGTGCGAGTGTCGAGTGATTGAGAGTACTAGGTGATTGGGAGAACTGAGTGATTAAGCGTGATGAGTGAGAGTGAACTTAAACTGTTGAACTTGGGGAATATTTTATGCGTGTTGAACTTAAACTGTTAAACTTGAAAGCATGTCTACATTTTTGTACTGTAAAAATCTACATTGGGACTATACCTATTTGAGCTCATCACTGCCTTCAGCCCAAGGTTATTCTTGTTACTTATTGAATATATTGGGTCGATTGTACTCATACTACACTCTGCACTTCATGTGCAGATCCACATACTTCTGGGCACGGTGGTTGCTAGCTTTGGAGCTTCATCTGTTTGGATACTATTGAGGTAGCTGCGTTGGCGTCCGCAGACCTCGACTCTCCTTCTTTTCAGTTTATTAGTAATACTACATTATTCTAGACAGTTGTTTTAGCACTTAGACTGTATTGTCATTAGGTGCTCATGTACTCAAGACACCCGGATTTTTGGGGGATTTTGTATTGAGTGGCGGCATTTTCAAATCCATTATTTATTAGAATTTCACTATTAAGCTTAATTCATTATGTTCTTAATTTAAGATGCGTGGTTAATTGTGATTGTTGGCTTGCCTAGTATTGCGATAGGCTTCATCACGACGTGTGGAATTTTGGGTCATGACAAGTTTGTATCAGAGCGTAGGTTACATAGGTCTCAAGACTCATGAGCAGGTTTAGCAGAGTCTTGCGGATTATTACGAAGACGTCTGTACTATCTTCGTGAGGCTGCTGGACCATTAAGCAAAATTCACTTGTATTCTTGTCATGCGAAGTTTTCGATTACGGAAACAAAAATTCTATTATTCTATTCTCTCACAGATGGTGAGGAAATGTGCTACCGGATCGGACGGACGGCCACCAGTACCACCAGCTAGAGTCGTGAGAAGCCGGGGCCACGGTAGAGGCCGAGGTGCAGCTCGTACAGCAGTTAGAGCAGCACTTATAGACCTACCAGTTTTTTCAGGTCAGGAGTAGGTTCCAGATGTGGTTGAGTCGGTGGGACCATCTCAGGCACCTGCTGTGCTTATTGTGATTCCAGGCCTTCTGGAGGCTCTGGCCCTAATATTGACTATATGCACAAGCCTTGCTCAAGCGGTTTTAGTTCAGGCCGCACCAGCCACTTCTTAGGTCGGGGGGAGGGGGGAAGGCTCAAACCAGAGCAGGTGATGCAAAGACTTTAGACACCGGGGGTACTACCAGCCAATCCGGTTACAGCTACTCAGGACCATGTGGGACCACCGATGATTGACAAGGAGCAGAGGAGGCTAAAGCAGTTTGGAAGGCTCAAGCCTCCATCATTCAGTGGGGCTGACTCAGAGGATACACAAGATTTCTTGGACAGGTGCAGCGGATTCTTCGCACGGCGGGTATTCTGTAGACTAATGGAGTCTCATTTACAATTTTTCAGATGTCGGGGCAGCCTTCAGATGGTGGGAGACCTATGAGTTAGCAGGCCAGCCGGTGTTGCACCACTTACGTTGCATGAGTTCTCCGTTTTCTTTTTGGAGATGTTTGTTCCACAGAACCGCAGGGAGGAGTTGCGTAGGTAATTTGAGCAACTACACCAAGAGGGGATGTCCTTGACACAATATGAGATGAGATTTTCAGAGTTGGCTCATCACGCGAACTAGTTGGTTTCCACAGAGAGAATTAGGAGGTTCATTGATGGCCTCAACTATGGACTGTGCTTGTTTATGACTCGAGACATTGCATTAGGTGTTAGGTTTCATGAGGTGGTTGATATTGCTAGACAGCTAGAGCATGTCTGTAGTCAGGAGCCTGAGGAGAGGGAGGCCAAGAGGCCTCGTGCTCCGGGTGGTTTCAATGGTGTTTCTTCTGGAGGGCAGTTCTACTACAGCAGGGGTCTTCCTTATAAGCCCGCTCAGATGAATCGTCCGGTTCATCGTGGCGCATCAGCTATACATGGTTCACATAGTGCTTGTCAAGGTCAGTCATCTCTCAGAGCTCTCCAAGCTCAGAGTTCATCTCGTGCTCCATATGTTCAGGGTTCATCTGTGCCAGGTTCTTCTAGTAGTTATTCTGGTTCTCATGGTCCAATTGAGTCCCCACCACCATCAGGGAGTTTCTTTGAGTGTGGGGAGTTTGGACATGTGTGGAGGCACTGTCCCCATCTCTTTGGCGGTCCTGTTCAGTAGAGGGGTCAGGTTATGACTTCCGCACCAGTTACTTCACCACCTACCCACCCAGCTCGGGGTGTGGCTTAGGCAGTTAGAGGTTACCCTAGAGGGGGAGGCCGATCAGGGTCGATGAAATCCTTTCCCTGCCAGCCAGAGGTCGTTGTTTCAGATGTTGTGATCATAGGCATTGTCTCAGTATGCCACAGGGATGCTTTCATATTATTTGACCCCGTTTCCACTTATTCGTATGTATCATCATATTTTGCTCATTATCTGGATATGTCCTGTGAGTCCTTAGTTTCACTTGTTCATGTATCTACGTTGGTGGGTGATTTATTGTTATGGACCGTGATGTATCGATCGTGTGTGGTGACTACCGAGGGATTGGAGACTAGAGTTGATATCTTTATGATTAGTGTGGTTGATATTTACGTGATTTTGGGTAAGGATTCGTTGTCTCCATGTCATGCTATTCTGGATTGTCACGCTAAGACTGTGACAATGGCGATGCCGGGGTTACCTAGGATCCAGTGGAGAGGTTCTCTAGACTATGTTCCTAGTAGGGTGATTTCAAATCTGAAGGTCCAACAGATGGTTGGTAAGGGATGTTGGTGCTGATATTCCTACTATTGATTCAGTTCCGGTAGTGTGAGACTCTCCGGATGTGTTTCCTGCAGACCTGCCGAGCACCCAGCCCTTTTCTATTCCTCCGTATCATATGGCACCAACAGAGTTGAAGGAATTAAAAGATCAACTTCAAGAGCTTCTTGATAAGGGGTTCATTAGGCCTAGTGCGTCTCCTTGGGGTGCACCTATTATGTTTGTGAAGAAGAAGGATGGTACTATGAGGATGTGCATCGACTATAGGCAGTTGAACAAAATTACAATTAAAAACAAGTATCATTCGCCGCACATTGATGTCTTATTTGACTAGCTTCAGGGAGCTAGGGTGTTCCTTAAGATTGATTTGAGGTTAAGGTATCACCAGTTGAATACTCGGGACTGCGATATTCTGAAGACGGCATTCAGGACATGCTATAGTCACTATGAGTTCCTTGTCATGTCTTTTGGGCTGACCAACGCCCCAGCAACATTCATACATCTGATGAACAGTGTATTCCAGCCATATCTTGATTCTTTTGTCATAGTATTTATTGATGATATCCTGGTGTACTCACGTAGACAGGAGGAGCATGCACAACATCTGAGGATTGTACTATAGAGGTTGAGGGAGGAGAAGCTTTATGCCAAGTTCTCCAAGTGTGAGTTTTCGCTTAGTTTGGTGGCATTGTTGGGACACGTGGTGTCCAGTGAGGGGATCAAGGTGGATCCGAAGAAGATTGAGGCGGTTCAGTGTTGACCTAGACCGTCTTCACCTACTGAGATTCGGAGTTTTCTCGGCTTGGCCGGATATTATCATCGCTTCTTGGAGGGTTTCTCGACCATTGCAGCGCCTTTGACAAGGTTGACCCAGAAGGGTGCTCCATTCAGGTGGTTGGGTGAGTGTTAGAAGAGCTTTCAGAAGCTCGAGACTACATTAACCACAACTCCAGTTCTAGTTTTTCCTTCAGCATAAGGTAGAGTGATTGCTTATGATTCATGCCAGTTGAAGCCTGATGAGAAGAACTACCCCGTTCATGATTTAGAGTTGGCATTAATCGTCCATGCATTGAAGATTTGGAGACATTATCTCTACAGCGTGTCATGTGAGGTATTTACGGATCTTCGGAGTCTTCAGCACTTGCTCAAGCAAAAGGATCTAAATTTGAGGAAGCGGAGATGGTTGGAGCTGCTAAAGGATCCAATTTGGTGGCCCATGCCTTGAGTAGGAAGGAGGTAAGTATGGGTAGCCTTGCATTTATTCCGGTTGGTGAGAGATCGCTTGCATCAAATGTTCAGGCCTTGGCCAAATCAATTCATGAGGTTAGATGTTTCTAAGCATAGTCGGGTTCTAGCTTGTATGGTTTCTCGGTCTTTCTTATATGATCACATTGGAGAGTGTCAGTATGACGACCCCCATTTTCTTGTTCTTAAGGACACGATTCAGCACGGTGATGCCAAGGAGGTTTCTATTGGGGATGAAGGGGTGTTGCGGATGCAGGGTTGGATTTGTGTACCCAATGTGGATGGGCTATGTGAGTTGATTCTTGAGGAGGCCCACAGTTTAAGGTATTCCATTCATCTGGGTGCCGTGAAGATGTACCAGAACTTGAGGCAGCACGATTCGCGGAGGAGAATGAAGAAAGACATAGTGGAGTTTGTAGCTTGGTGTTTGAATTGTCAGTAGGTGAAGTACGAGCATCAGAGGCCGGGCAATTTACTTCAGAGGCTTAAGATTCCTGAGTGGAAATGGAAGCGTATAACCATGGACTTCGTAGTTAGGCTCCCACAGACTTTGAATAAGTTTGATGTTATTTGGGTGATTTTTGACCATTTGACTAAGTCCGCACATTGCATTCCAGTTGGACTACCTATGCTTCGGAGCAGTTGGCTGAGATCTATATCCACGAGATTGTTTGAACTGTGTGCCAGTATCTATTATTTCAGATTAGGGCACGCAGTTCACATCACACTTTTGGAGAGTTGTGTAGCGAGAGCTAGGCACACAGGTTGAGTTGAGTACAACATTGCACCCTTAGATAGACGGAAAATCCAAACGCACCATTCAAATATTGGAGGATATACTACGCGTTTGTGTCATGGATTTCAGGGTTCTTGGGATCAATTTCTGCCGCTTGCAGAGTTTGACTACAACAACAACTACTAATCGAGTATTCAAATGTCTTTATATGAGGCCTTCTATGGAAGGCAGTGTTGGTTGCCAGTTGGTTGGCTTGAGCCGGGTGAAGCTAGGCTATTGGGTACTAACTTGGTTTATGATTCTTTGGAAAAGGTTAAGTTGATTCAGGATCGGCTTCGCACGGCACAGTCTAGACAGAAGGGCTACGTCGATCGGAAGGTTCGTGATGTTGCCTACATAGTGGAGGAGAAGGTATTGCTCAGAGTTTTGCCCATGAAGGGTGTTATGAGGTTCGGGAAGGAAGGGCAAGTTGAGCCCTCGGTACATTAGGCCTTTTGAGGTGCTTGATATGATTCTAGAGGTGTCTTACAAGCTTGCATTGTCACCTAGTCTATCGAGTGTTCATCTAGTGTTTCATGTTTCCATGCTCCGGAAGTATTTCGGTGATCCGTCTCATGTTTTGTACTTCAGCACGATTTAGTTAGACGGTGATTAGACTTATGAGGTGGCGCCAGTGGTAATTTTGGATTGGCAGGTTCGAAAATTGAGGTCAAAGAACATAGCTTCAGTGAAAATCGAGGAGGCTACTTGGGAGACTGAGCGGGAGATGCTGAGTAGATATCCATGCCTATTTGAGACTCCATGTATGCTTCTAGACCCGTTCGCGGATGAACGTTTGTTTAAGAGAGGGAGAATGTAACAACCCGATCGGTCGTTTTGAATATTATAGCCTTGTTCCCCCATTTATTGCTTATTCTATAATCAATTATTGTTATGTGACTTGTCGGGGTGGCTGGTTTAGTTTCGGGGATATTTTCAAATGAGTTGGGACACTTAGTCCCAAGGTTGGAAGCCTAAGTTGAAAGAGTTAATCGAACGTTGACTTATGTGTAAATGACTCCGGAACGTAGTTTTGATGGTTATGATAGCCCCATATAGTGATTTTGGACTTAGGAGTGTGTCCGCATATAGATTTGGAGGCCCGTAGGTCATTTTCGCTTGACTTGGCGAAACTTGGAAAAGTTGAAGTTTGGAGAGTTGAGAGTTTTGACCGGGAGTTGACTTTGTTGTTATCGGGCTCGGATTTTGGTTCTGGAAGTTGGAATAGGTCAGTTATGTCAGTTACAACGTATGTGCAAAATTTAAGGTCAATTGGAGTTGGTTTGGTATGTTTCGGCATTAGTTTTGGATGTTAAAAGTTCTTAAGTTCATTAGGCTTGAATCGATGTGTGATTTGTGGTTTTAGTGTTGTTTGATGTGATTTGATACTTAGTGAGTTCGTATGATGTTTTAGGACTTGTTGGTATGATTGGTTGATGTCTCACAGGCCTCGGATGGATTTCGGATGGTTAACGGGTTGAAATTTGACATAGACGAATTTTTGATGTTGCTGATGTCTGGTGCTATTGCACCTGCGGAGGATTGGTCACAGGTGCGCGACCGCAGCAGCGATCCTCGGGTCCCAGGTGCGGTCTTTGGGGAGTTGGTCAGTGGTCGCAAGTGCGAGGGAATTTACCGCATATGCAACGAGTCTTCGCAGATGCAGAGTTTGGTTGAGGTCCTTATGTGGATTCCACAAAAGTAGATTGTTTTCCATAGAAGCGGAGCCGCAGGTGCGGCTGGGGAGTCCACATGTGCAAAAATGCCTTGGCAGAATATAAAATCGAGGGTTTGAGTTATTTTCTCATTTTTGGACTTTACAAGCGGTTGGAGGTGATTTTTGAGAGGGGTTTCACGAGATTTCAAGAGGTAAGACACTTTTGGTCATTTTTATTTATTAATATTGAATACCCATTGAATTTTCCCTCCTAGATTAAATGTTTTTAAGGGGGAATTTGGGAAATTGTGGACTAGGGATTTGAGATTAAAATTTGGGAATTTGAATGACGATTTGAAGTCGGGATTGGGTAATTTTGGTATGGTTGGACTCGTCTTTGAATGGGTGTTCAGATTTTATAAATTTTGTTGGATTCCGAGACGTGGGTCTGGGGTTGTCTTTTGGGTTGACGTTTTTTGACTTTTGTTAAAGATCATAGCTTTATCATATCGAATTGATTCACATAGCTTGTGTTGATTATATTAAGTTGTTTGTGGCTAGATTCGAGTCGTTCGGAGGCTGATTTGTGAGGTTAGGGCTTGTGGGAGTAGATATTTGTACGGTTTGAGGTAAGTAACACTTCTAAACTTGGTTCTGACTGTATGAATCCCTGAAATACGTGTTATGTGGTTGGTGTTGAGCTGACGTACATGCTAGGTGACGGGCGTATGGGAGTGCACCATAATAAATATGACTTCGGTTGATTCTGTGGGAATATGTAGTTATCAAATCCTATTATTATTCATGTATTCTTCATGTGTTAGAGAGATTAAGATGTGATTCATGTTAGAAATCATGTTTAGGTTATTTGATTGTACTATCGGTACCCACAGAGGTCATTTGTTGTTGAATTATTTGCTTAATTTACAATTATATACTCAGTCACATCTATCATTTGTATATCATATCTCACTCTCCGTTTCCATTTATTGTTACTTCATATTATCATTGTTTGGGTTGATTTTCATGAGATATGTGAGCCTGAGAGACTCGAGAGATTGATGACTGAGTGAGGTCGAGAGCCTGATTGTTAGTGATATTTATTAAATCGGGTTGAGCGCCGCAGCATGCTTTATTAATTCATTCCATGATCTG
This sequence comes from Nicotiana otophora, assembly GCA_000715115.1. NCBI lineage: Eukaryota > Viridiplantae > Streptophyta > Magnoliopsida > Solanales > Solanaceae > Nicotiana > Nicotiana otophora. The sequence continues at coordinate 14,623 of AWOL01S0019488.1, read as the reverse complement.
CTTATATTAGCGCTTGGGCAGGATCCGCCCTCCGAAGTCAGATATACTAGCAGTGAGTGCAGGTACCTACTGAGTGCGAGGGCCAAGTGATTGATAGTACTGAGTGACTAAGAGAACTGAGTGATCGTACGTGCCGAGTGATATTGAATATTCCAAGAGTATGCATATGGCTTTATCACTGTGTTGCATTACAATTTGCATGCAGAATTGACATGTAGATATAGAGATGTAACATTCCTCATATCACTCACACTTGGCATATTTTATCTGTGTTGAACTTAAAGTGTAAAACTTGAAATCATGTCTATATTTCTGTACTGTTAAAATCTGCATTTGGATTGTACCTGTTTGAGCTCGTCACTGACTTCAGCCCAAGGTTAGTCTTGTTACTTATTGAGTATATTAGGTCGGTTGTACACATACTACACTCTGCACTTCGTGTGCAAATCTAGGTACTTCTGGGCATGACGGTTGCCAGCTTTGGAGCTTCATCTGTTTCGAGACTATTGAGGTAGTTGTCTTGGCGTCTGCAGACCTCAACTCTCCTTGTTTTTAGTTTATCAGTACTACTCTATCTTTTTAGACAGTTGTTTTAGCAGTTAGGTTGTATGGTCATTAGATGCTCATGTACTCAGTGACACACAAAGTTTTGGGTGATTTTGTACTAAGTCGCAGTATTTTCTTATCTGCTATTTATGATATTATCACTATTAAGCGTAATTCATTATGTTTTTAATTTAAGATGCATGGCTATTTGTGATTGTCGGCTTCCCTAGCATTACGATAGGCGGCATTACGTAGTGTGGGATTTTGGGTCGTGACATCTTAAATCTGAGAAACTGTTTGGAAACTCAACTTTTGGAATCAGAGCAAGACAAGTATGAGTATAGAATTTGGTGAGTTATTTCCCCCTGAAAAATTCCAGAGCAAAGTCAACAATGTCGGTCTTGATGATGCTATAACATGCCTGGAAAGATCTTCCATTATAACCATCTGGACATGTAGAGCTCTCAAAGTTAGTACTAAAAAGCACCATCTTTGACCTCATCCTCATTAGATGGTCTAGTAAGAGGTTCATTATCTTCATTAGTAACAACAGATAGGATGCAATCCAACAATTTATGATCCATGCTAGTGTGTCTCATTTTAAATATTTGATTAAAACGTTTAATGGCAGCTTTTGCAATTTTGTCTTCACCCTAAATCTATCTCCCTCTATGGTTCTTGATTCTATGAATTTCCATTTTCCTTCTTTTGTCTCTATGTACACTGTGAAATCACTTGCTATTATAATCTCCCTCCTGAAACCAATTGATTTTAGCCTTTTGTTTGAGAAGAGATTCCTGCAATCCCAACCATCTAATGTATTTCACATGGCCTTTATTAAGCTTACTTTTACAGTGCTCTAAATTATGAATAATATCTTGTTCTTCCAGGATGTGGACCTTGGCTTCCCAGGGAGCTAACATGCTCATTAATATCACCAACAATGTTCCTCGACCGATGACTAAGTCTCTTGCTTAGTGCTTTCAGTTTTTACTGTAATCTCCACACTGCATTTCCCCGAACTTGCATATTTCATATTTCCTGAATCAAATCCATGAAGCCATTTTGTTCAGTCCAAAAGTTGAGGAACCTAATGTACTTAATACATTGATGATCACCATTATGGCTTTTCATAAGTAGAGGTATGTAGTCAGAACCAGTTCTCACTAGATGCTTAATGAGATTGTACTGATATTCCTGAGTCCATTGATCATTTACTAGGATTCTATCAAGCATTTTCCATGCTCTTTTTTTAGGTCTCCAGTTATTGCACCATGTATACTTAGGCCCTATAAATCCCATGTCAGTAAGACCACAAGCCTCTATATTACACATAAACTCAAAACTTCTCTATGCTTCATAAGGTCTTCCCCCAAGTTTTCCCTCTGGATCCATAATGACATTAAAGTCCCCTCACGTGCACCATGGCCCATTAATAGAGTGACTTGCATTCTCTATGTTGTCCCATAATTCTTTCCTTTTGCAAGATGTACAGTTGGCATAAACATCAGTAAAGAAGATATCCGAATTATTTCTCGGTGTTTTGAATGTTAAGGTCATCTGCTGATCATCATTTTCCATTACACAAGCATTGTCTAGATGATTCCAGAAGCACAAAATCTTACCATTGGTATTGGCATTGCAGTGTTGGAATACCAAGAATCTCTTGTGCCCCTCGATGTTGCTTTTATTAACAAGTGGTTTACAGATAGCAATGAAAATCACCTTATTATTGTTAGTAAGAAGTTTAAGTTTGTGAATTGATTTTTTGGATATCACCCCCCTCATATTCCAGAAGATGGAACTAATCATAGAATATTAGTAGGGTTGTTTTGTTTGCCTCCTTTTTCTTTATTAGAATTGGTAGCCTTTTCCATGTTCTTCTTTCTTTGTTTCTCGTTACTGCTTCTTCCACTGGTTGGATGTGAAGTTTCAGCATTGTGTGTTTTTTTGGGCTCCTCCTCACTGTCACTGGAATCCTTGGAATTAGAAGATATCTCCAAATTTTCATCGTTTTTCTTCTTTTTCCTTGTTTTGCTGCTTTCTCTTTCACTATGCTCTTGTTCTCTATCCTGTGCTTGCCTTGACTCTTCAAGAGTGAGGTTGATCTATTTGGATTCTGAGGGATCTTCCATAGAGTTTTGCTTACAATTTTCTTCTGACACATCTTCCTTGGATTTTTCCTGGGGAGATCCCCATACAGATCCACCACCAAGTTTAATCCTTGTTGGTTTTTGATCTCTTCGGGAAGTCTAGTCGATTGTTCATCTTTTGTCACAAGTTCTATATTACTATGATCTCTCTTGTTTCCAGTATTGCCATTGTCCTCCTTCTTATTTCCTTCCTCTGTGTTGCTGACATAAGTTGGATTAGAAGGGCTCTCCTCAATATCTATGCCATTGATATCTTTAATATCCTCTTTTTCTTGAGGGAATTATGCTTCTTGAGATCTGTCCATGTCAACCAACCTAGTTTGCTTTTGTTGGTTATTGGTATCCGTTTATTATTTTTGCATTTTTGAAATTCCTCGGGATAACACAGGCTTAAAGACAACCTTATTCTTCTTTTTAGGCATCTTTTTGGCTTTGCTCTTCTTAGTCTTCTTCTTATTAAATTTTCCAGCACCTTTAGTATGTATTTCTGTATTGGTAATTTGTTGTTGACTTTGATATCAATTATCACTCTGTGTTTCTACCACCTATATTTGTTTCCATTTCATATTGTTTTGGTTGCCTTGATAGTTTCCCGTTTATGGCTTATCAGTTGACTGAGTAACTATTTGGTTTGTCTTCTCGGCAATGTTGTTATTCTGGTTTGGAATTTGCATCTTCTTCTGATCTTTAAGCCCAAGTTGATCAGACAAGTTGTTATCTTCATTGTTCTTTTCTTTCGCTTCCCTCTTTTCATTTGCTCTCTTTGTTTCCATCACCCCACAGTTCAGTATAGAGTTTTCTAATTTTTTGCATTGTTTACAATACTTGGGTACATTCTCATGCTTAATCTTTTATTTAAAACCTTTGAATGGTGAGTTTTCATCTTCATCACCAACCCAAACACTAGTTATTAGAGGTCTTAGAAGATCAATTTCAACTCGAACCTTGGCCATACTTGATCTAGTCATAACATTAGTAGCAACATCAAGCTCTAGAGGTGTTCCGACTTCGCAGTGATTTGTCTAGAATTGTACTAATTGTGCATGCGAAAAGGCAATCCTTGGAGAAGTTCCCACACATGAACGATGGGTAGGTCTTCCTCTAGATTGAAATCTGGAGTCCACCTCTGTAGCCAAATCTACCGACCTTCAATCTCAATAACCCTTTTTGTATAGAATCGTATTGATGTCCTCATCATTCGTGAAACTCAGGAATATATTATAAGTATCATAAACCCCAATCTTGACTAATCCTTTTAGAGAGAATTTTTCGGAAAATATAGATCTAGTTACATCAATTTGGGGGAGGATTTTAAGGGTCTTCCTACAATTGTTCTTCTACATTGAGAGGCCATAACATCATAATAATCATTGGAGCTAAATATTACAGCAGACATATCATTATGGGTTGTTCGTCTTGATTTTACTTCTTCCTGCTCTTGGCGATTTGGAGTCGTAGAGGAGCTAGGTGCATCAGTAACAATGGTAGCATATGAAGGTTGTGAATCATAATTTTGGTGGGTAAACTGATTAGCTCCAGTCGGAGGATTCTTTTGAGCTAATTTACGCGTCGGAGGGATGCTGTCCAGTGCCCCATAGGGTGGAGGGTGAGTTGTAAGTGCTGGTATGGTAAATAGAGCAGTTGGGAGAGAGTTCTAGAGAGAGAAATAATCTATGTGCGATTTTTACGTATGGGTTTTTTATTGTTGTTATAATTTTCTAACTAAAATTTAGCTAAGAGCATATAAGCCATGGAACTTAGCTATTAGTTTCCATTCAAAAATGATGTTAGCATGGATTTTTGCGTGTTAGATGGATTTTTATCTCTAGATAATCGTAAAAATTACACGGGGCGTCCTATTTGGTTGCCCCCATTTAACTTGTACTCGTTTTTTAATGTTTTTAACTTGTACCCGATGTTTAAACAAATTCAGGTCTTTTTCTCCTCTTTCTTCTTCTTCTTCTTCTTCTTCTTCTTCTTCTTCTTCTTCTTCTTCTTCGGGGTAATAATGATTTTATATGGTGTTTCTGAATATATTTTAAGGTAGTTTATGATGTTTTACATTGGTGAGCTATTGTGGCGCTTTATTTTTTTACTATTGCTTAGGGTTTCTTCTTATTCTTTTTCTTAATTGCAAATGGGTTCGTTATAATTATTGTTGTTTTGACAAATTGATGATTGTGGTTTGTTCTTGATGATATTTGGAGGTTGTGTTTTAAATTTGAGCTCATTTGGAGTAGATTTAGGTACTAAATAGTATATTGGATTTTTAAAATTCGAAGAACAAATTTTTATTTCTGGGCAATTGCACTTCAGGCCTATTTGGCCTTAAGTGCATGAAAACTTTGGTTGAAGTGTAATTTTCTACTTCAAACTTATTGGCCTTTTTCACACCCCCTTTTTCCGAAGATAAGGGAGTTTTTTCAATTAAACTGACATCATTTGAAATGGAATTATTTATATAATTAGAGTCGCCACTTGGAATAATTATTATGGTGTCCCAAGTCACCGATTTATTTTGAAATCCCAAATCGAGAAAATTGACTCTATTTATGGTCCGCGAACACAGAAGATCAGTAAGAAATTCCGTTAATCCGGAAGAAGGTGTGAGGCACTCCCGAGTTCCGTGGTTTTAGCACGGTCACTTAACAATTATTATTTGGCTTAATTATCTGTATTACATGTTTAAAACCTTTTTAGGCGTTACCGCTTCTATACTGCTTTGAATGATTTTTAAACCATTATGGAGTTTATTTAAATAAGTCGTGCTGTCGCGCACTTGTTATTTTGTACACATCGCAAATCACGCCACGTGAAACGTACCCGTAATTTAAAACATGTTTGTTTTAATTATTATTTGAAGTTGTGGTCAAGTCGTGCACTTGAGTTGGATTTGCGTATCATGACTACGCCACGGGAACCGTACCCATAGTCACTATGAGTTATTATTATTCATGCCTAAATCAAGCTACGATGTTCGAAAATTGAATGTCTTTCCAAAACTTATTTGAGATTCATGTGAAATCTTTGCATATGGATAAAATTTGTAGCATGGGATGTGCATTTTAAAACTTATAAGGAACTTCGTAGCTTAAGCTTCTGTGCCAACAAACTTATGGGGCTATTTGGTGGAGTTGGGCGCATAGTCTAACTTTATTTTTGTATTGCCTGAATGCGTTTATTGCTTCATCTTTACTATTCAGTAAGTAAACATAGCAATATCGAGTACCATCGTCAATAAAAGTTATGAAATACTTCTTTCCACCGCGAGATGGTATTGACTTCATGTCACAAATATCTGTGTGAATTAAGTCTAAAGGATTTGAATTCCTTTCAACTGACTTATAAGGATGTTTAACATAATTAGATTCCACACATGTTTGACATTTTGAATTTTCGCATTCAAACTTAGGCAGTACTTCCAAGTTAATCATTTTCCATAAGGTTTTATTATTGACATGACCCAAACGTACATGCCATAAATCTTTTGACTCAAGTAAGTAAGAAGAAGCTGAAATATTATTATTGTTTTCTACAACCATTACATTTAGATTGAAAAGGCCCTCGGTGAGGTAACCTTTTCCTACAAATATTTTATTCTTACTTATGATAGTCTTGTCGGACACAAAAACGCACTT
>AWOL01S0019486.1:153350-185156 GCA_000715115.1 Nicotiana otophora | reverse complement strand
CATACCTATAGATAAATTCATCTCAAGTTATGGCAGAAGTCGTCGAGAACACTTTGAAACCCATTTGCACATAACCAAGCCATTACAATTGAATCCCTCTAACTCAACCAAGTCACGCAGGTCGCCAAACCCAAGAATATTGCCACAAAACACCTGTAGAGACTCACCATATCATGAGTACCCAAAGACCTGATCATATCCATTATCGTGTTGATCCAACCTGCTACTAAGTTGCCCTTTTTCTCTGAGTTACTTCTAAGTTATCCTCAAGTTGACACTTCTTCTTCCCAGAACACCATGGTCCTTACCCATAGCTCACCATAAGAAATCCTAGCATAAAACCACTACGCCCTAAGGCCCATAAGTCGTTGTATTCCCTCTTAAGCACCCCAAAAGTACCACAACCGAGACACCCACTCTGAAGAGACCTTATGTGAATCTAAAGTTATTTTCCTTACCTTTTTTATACTAAAATATAGAATCCATAATGATATAGAAATACCGCTAATCTCTACACCATCCAACACAAATCTCAGATTCTAGCCATATATAAATCCGGAAAATTCTCAATTGCCTCATGTAAATCTTGAATCCACTAGAACCTTCTCGAGCGTCATCCACTCTGCTCAAATCTCAATTTCACCACCCAAACGGGCCCAACGACATATGCCCCATTAGCATGACAACACCCAAAGAAGTAACCCTGCCTTAATGCAACCAAGCAAATTCATACTCCATGTGCACTACATCCTTCACGAATAATAACTCAATCATTTCATGATTCCCATATAACCATAAAGTGTAATACACCATGCATCTAGAAATTTTCTTGCTTAAGTCATCCTCAAAACCAGCCTCTACAAGTCACAACTGATCCACAAGTATGCCTCAGACCGAACCCAATACAACATGTAACCATGCAATCAAATCGTCGATAGAAGACTCCCACACTTGGCTCAAAGCCATAGACTAAAATACTCGGTAATTCACAATGTCGATACTCTATTACTGCCATAATGTTGTGACGCTAGCCTTTATACTTGTGACGCTATCCTCTATTAATGCTCATGTAACACAAACCTTATAATACCCCAAATCATCTTCTAAGATAGCCTTTATACTAGTGACGGTCAGGTCAACTTTCTCAACCAATCCAAACTCAAATCGCAACACCTATACCCATTGGTAGAAAAGAAAGCCTCCATACAACATCATAAGTTTCACACATCTGTTGATTATCTCGCAGATGATAACCCACATGCTTAGCCTCAAAGTGACATCTCTCTATACCCTTTCACGGCCACAACTACTACACAATCACTTAATCTTACTGGGTTTGAACTCATCAACAAGATATGAAAATATACTTCATTCCACAAATTAAATAACAAAAAAGAATCTCTTAAAAACCTTCGTAACTCAAGACTGTATGAAACATCCACAGAAATTGAGCATCTAATAGTCCTTTTTACATCTCAAACAAACTCTTCCCGTTACATTCAAACCATCTGAACATATCTCGCAGTCATAAACTACTCATCATATAGCCATCCAACTACTCATCGAGCCATCAGCTCCACTCACAGGGACACCACTGGACATAAAAGTCCAAGAGCACATTCTCACACAACTGAAACTACCCAACCTAAGCTGCTGTCCAAACCAGGCATCAAGTCCTCCACACTGACCCATCACCAAAACACATAAAATACATCTCGCACCTCATCCGTGGAACCCACAAGCCATCGATGTACAGCTGATACCGAGAGCTCCCATGCGCATACAAGTAAGTGGAAGAAATTCAAAGAGTTACGATTCAAGCTAAATCAATGTCACACAATAAGGAAAGAAAGATGGGAAGTTTATCCTAAATGTCTTGTAGCCTCTCGAAGAGAGGTTTGGACATAATCATACCGATCCACAAGACTCTACTAGACACGTGCTCATGCCTTGTAGAACCTATGAACCTAGGTCTCTGATACCAACTTGTCACGACCCAAAATTCAACTAGTCGTGATGAAATCTAACATAACCCGCTAAGCTAATTAACAATAAACCACAATATAATGATAATGATAGGAGTCAAAAAATGAAACAACAAAATTTTATACTATTCCCCAAGGACTCATAGTACAAATCATGAGCTTCTAAGACTTAGAGTTTACAAATATGGTATGAAATAAATACATCATCTGTTCGAAATTTACATTAACATTTATAAATCTAAAGCTACCAATAACAAGAGGCAGCAATAATCGGAATGCATGTACATCTTCAATGCCAGCCCCGCCACTCGCAGCAACATTAACTCCAAAATTTGCTCGCAAGGTGCATAAGTATAGTATGAGTACAACTGATCCCATGTACTCAATAAGTGACAAACCTAACCTTCAGTTGAAAGCAGTGACCATCTTGGACAACGGTCAGAGTCCAACACGAGTAGCCAAGAACAACTCATAACAATATAATAAAAGTAGCACAAGTAATAACTCAAAGATATGATTCTCAGCTCGTTCAAAGTTATGAAAAAATAGGCATGCTTTTAAGGTATAACAGTCAAACCCAAATCTTTCACCAAAATTACCAAAATTTGAGTAAATCAGAAAACTATGATTTTTCCTAAGAACTTTCAACAACAGATAAGATATTTCGTTCTCAGATGGCATGAGAAAAGTACATCTCTATGCCTACATGTCAATGTGCATGTGAAATCATGAATGTCACAAAACCGTGTAGCATGAATAAATGCATCTATATGCCTGAATGTCAAGTATACATGTCAAATGCAATGCATCATAGTGATGAACTCATGTACTAAAACTTTCAGAGTACTCAATCTCTCTATCTCGCACTCCCACTCATCATGCTCTTTCACTTAGCACACTCAGTCACTCAACATTGTATGGTACTTGCACTCACTGGTGGTATGTCATACTCCGGAGGGGGGATCCTACCCAAGTGATAATAAAACCTACTGCATCCCGATCCCATCATGAATCAATAATACCTGCTGCAGCGTGCAACCCGATTCCATCAATATCACTTACAATCCGGCCCTCAGGCCCCAACTAAGTCATCAACCTCTCCAGTCTCTCGGGCTCACAAATCTCATACCAATTAGCCCAAACAATAATAATATGATGTGACAACAAATGATAATAGAGACAGAGATATGATATGCACACGAATGAATATGACTGAGTATGTAATTACAATTTAGGCAAATAACTCAACAGTAGAGATGACCTCAGTGGGTCCCAATAGAATAAGCTTATATCTTCTCTAACATGATTCATAGCTCAATTTCTTTAAAAAAAATAAAAATTTCATAGATAGAAAAAACATTAGGTAACTACACAATATCCCAGAATCAACCGAGTCATAATTCTCATGGTTCACGACAACACGCATGTCACCTAGCACGTGCATCATCTCAACACAAAACACATAGAACGTATATCCATGGGTTCATATCCTTAACACCAAGTTTATAAGTGTTACTTAGCTCGAACAAGCCAAATCCAATACCGAGCAAGCCAAACAATACTGTAGAAATGCCATCCCACACGTACTAACCTCCGAACGGCTCAAAACCCAATCCCTATGGTGAAAATTGCCTCCCAAATCGCCCAAATCTGAGCTCCCCAACTCAAAATGTCAATAAAATGACCAAGCCCTCGAAATATAGATTCTGCCCAGGCATCTGCGCATCAGCGAAATTATTAACAGCTTTTGCAGCATCTCTTCTGCGACACAAGTTCCGCTTCTACAGACTCCACTTATCAGTTGACCTCTCACACCTACGGAAACATTTTGTGCTTCAGCGACATCGCAGGTGCGAGTCTAATTCTGCTCGTGCGCCAAGTCCTACTTCTGCGCCAAAGGCCACCAGTTCTTCGAGGCCGCAGATGTGCCCCAAGCTCCGCATCTGCGATGACTCCAAACATAGTGCCTTTTTGCTGGTGCGATCATATTTTTGCTTCTGCGACCACCGCACCTACGTAGTACCAACTGCAGGTGCAATGACACTAGATCTCAATGCAAACCAACAAACCAAAATGATCTGAACCACATCTGGAACTCGCCTAAGCCCCTCTGGATCCCGTCTGAACATACCAACAAGTCTCAAAACATAACACACACCTACTCGAGGCCTCAAATCACACTTAAAACATCGAAACAATGAATCACACCTCAAATCAAATTTAATAAACTTTAGAACTTTCAACTTCCAAAACTCATGCCGAACCATATCAAATCAACTCGGAATGACCTCAAATTTTGCACACAAGCTCCAAATGACATAACGAAGGTATTCCAACTTCCGGAACAACAATTAAAATCAGATGTCATCAAAGTCAACTCTCGGTCAAACTTATGAACATTCCAAACCTTTAAATCTCCGACTTTCGCCAATTGGTGTCGAAACCTTCTAAAAATATCAAAAATGCAAATCCGGGCATACGCCCAAGTTCAGAATTACCATACGGACCTAACAGAACCATCAAAACTCCGATCTGGGGCCAAATACACAAAAATCAAACTTGGTCAACTCTTCCAACATAAAGCTTCAAACACGAGAATCATTCTTCCAAACTAATCCTGAATCATCTAAAAACCAAAACCGACGATCCACACAAGTCATAAAACATCATTCGAAGATACTCAAGACTTCAAATATCTGAACGGAATGCAAATGCTCAAAATGACCGGCCGGGTCGGTACAGTATAAATAAAAGGTGGAGACCAAAGGGGTTAATTCCTATCGCCACTTGATCACAACTATTTCTCTAAGGATTAAGTTCCACAATTCAAAAAAAATGCTCAAACTCATCTAAAAAGTCTTAAAATGCTAAAATTGACGTTTTTCATTACATAGTAGTGAGTATTGATAACTAGGCTATTTCTGATAAACCTACCAAATTTCAGAGCAATCGGAGACCGTAAAATCACAATCTCCAAAACTGCAATCAAATTTGGAAAATCGCCATTTAATAACAAATTCAATTTAATAAACTGCTTGAAAACTCATCTAAACGACCTCAAAATGCCAAAAAATAGCGTGATTCACTGCATATCAATGAGTTTTTCTCACTAGATCATTTTGATGAACCTACCAAGTTTCAGGTCAATCTGAGTTCATCAAATTCGTGACCACCAGCATGTGACCAAACTCGGAGAATAACCATTTTAAGCAGTTTCATGAATTAAAATAAATATGATACTGATTTTCATTCTCCTTATAACTATGCTATGAGCTCGAGGCATAACTTTCGTCGGGTTCTAGCTTGTGTGATTTCTCGGTATTCTTTATTTGATCGAATCAGAGAGCATCAGTATGGTGACCCATATTTGCTTGTCCTTAAGGACACGGTTCAGCAAAGTGATTCCAAGAAGGTTTATAGTGGGGATAATAGGGTGTTGCAAATGTAGGGCCGAATTTGTGTGCCCGATGTAGAAGGGTTACATGAGTTAATTCTTGAGGTGGCCCACAGTTCATGGTATTCCATTCATCCGGGTGCCGTGAAGTAGTATCGGGACTTGAGGCAACACTATTGGTGGACAAGAATAAAGAAAGACATAGTGGAATTTATAGCTCGGTACATGATCTGTCAACAGGTGAAGTACGAGCATCAGAGGTCGGGCAGTTTGCTTCCGAGGCTTGAGATTCCGTAGAAGAAATGGGAGTGTATCACCATGGACTTCCTAGTTGGGCTTCCACATACTTTGAAGAAGTTTGATGATATTTGGGTGATTGTGGACCTGTTGACTGAGTATACGCATTTCATTAGTAGAGGGACTACCTATTCTTCAGAGCGGTTGGCGAAGATCTATATCCTCTAGATTGTTTTCCTTCACAGTGTGCCAGTGTCCACTATTTCAAATCGTGGCACGCAGTTCACATTGAATTTTTGGAGAGCATTTCAGCGAGAGCTAGGTACACAGGTTTGAGTTAAGAACAACATTCCACCCTCAGACGGACAGACAGTCCGAGCGTATCATTCAGATATTGCAGGATATGATACGCGCTTGTGTCATGGATTTCGGGGGTTCTTGGGATCAACTTCTGCCACTTGGAGTGTTTGCCTACAACAACAACTAACAATCTAGTATTCAGATGGCTCCGTATGAGGCCTCATAAAGGATGCGATATTGGTCTATGGTTGGTTGGTTTGAGCTGGGTACCGACTTGGTTCAAGATGCTTTGGAAAAGGTTAAGTTGATTTAGGATCGTCTTTGCATGGCACAGTCTAGACAGAAGAGTTGCGCCGATCGGAAGGTTCGTGATGTTCTGATAGCTCTGTGTGGTAATTTTTGACTTAGGAATGTGACCGAATTTGATTTAGAGGTCCGTAGGTCATTTTGGCTTTGAATTGGCGAAAGTTGAAAAGTTAAAAAGTTTAGCCGAGAGTTGACTTTGTTGTTATCGATCTAGGATTTTGGTTATGGAAGTTGGAATAGGTCTGTTGTGTCATTTATGACTTCTGTGTAAAATTCTAGGTCAATCGGAGTTGGTTTGATAGGTTTAGGCATCGATTGTAAAAGTAAAATATCCATTAGTTTCATTAGGCTTGAATTGCGGTGTGATTCATGTTTTTGATATTGTTTGATGTGATTTGAGGGTTTGACTAAGTTCGTATGATATATTAGGATATGTTGGTATGTTTGGGTAGGGCCTCGGGGGCCTCGGGTAAGTTTCGATTTGATTGCAGGTTGAATTTGGCTTTGTAGAGCTGCAGATTTCTGGTGTCTGGTTTCATTATACGCATTTGCGGGAGGAGTATCACGTTCCCTAAGGGTATCTAGGAGGCAGAAGAAGATTGCTCTTCGCGTTCGCGAAGAGTGCCATATGTTCGCGAAGGTGAAGGGAGCTTGAGCATCTCGATCGTGAAGGGGTTCTCGCGTTCACATAGAGAGATGAGGCCGGCTTGGGCATTAGGCCTTAAGCCTTCACGTTTGCGATCAGGGGGATGCATTCACGTAGGAAGAGCATTGTGAATTATCGTGTTCGCGATGGGTCTATCGTGTTCACATTAGGGAATTTTTGGGCAGTAGAAATTTTGTACTTCGCGAACGCGAGAAACTTTTGGCGTTCGCGAAGAGGACCTATGGGCAGTAGCTATTAATTTCAAAATCGAGGGTTAGAATCCATTTTTCATATCTTGAGCTAGAGACCTCGGATTTGGGCGATTCTTAAAGGAATTGTCAAGGAGTCGATTGGGGTAAGTGATTCTAACTCGATTTTGGTTGTTATAATTGAATCTATCATTATATTTACCATTTAATTAGTGTTTGGGTTGGAGAAATTGGGAAACATTTGTGAAACTTCATAGACTATAATTTGAGAATTTGAAGGTCGAGTTGTGATCGTAATTGGGTAATCTTGGTGTGGTTGGATTCGTTATTGAATGTGTGTTCGGATTTGTCTAATTTTATCTAATTCCGAGATGTGGGCCAGGAGTTGACTTTTTAACTTTGGTTAAAGACCATAACTTTATCGTATGGAATTGATTCCTAAAGCTTGTATTGATTGTATTTAGTTGTTTTTGGCTAGATTTGAATTGTTCGAAGGCCAATTCGTGAGGCAAGGGCTTGTTGGAGTAGGGATTGGGCGCGACTTGAGGTAAGGATTGATTTTGAAGGTATGAATCCCTAAAATACGTGTTATATGGTTGGTATTGAGTCGGCGCACATGCTAGGTGACAAGCGTGTGAGTACATGAGTTTAACTGTGATGCATTACATGTGGCATGCACATTTGAGATGTAGATATAAAGATGTAACAATCCTCATATCAATCTTATTTGGCATATTTTATCAATGTTTAGCTTTAACCGTTAAACTTGAAAGTAGATCTACATTTTTGTATTGTGTACAAACTGATCATGAGATTTCTCTAGGTTATTACTGTCATTTTCCTATCACATCTTTACTGTTACTGTAACACCCCGGAAAAGTTTAAAGTATTTAATTGTAAAGCCCCATAAAATTTCGCAAATGAATTCAAGGTTTCATGGTGCCGAACTAGGCTTATGTGTTTGAGGAAGCTCGCTGCGGCTCGGACATTTTGGGTTGACCAATGCACCGGAAAGTAAAAAACAACTTTGGGCAGAAGAAAATCACTTCTGCGGCCACAGAATCACTCTGTGGACCGCATAATGACCGCAGAGTGAAGCAGCTATTTGGGCCAATTTTGATGTCAATTTTGCGGCCAATTATGTGACAGCATAACCATTTCGCGGGCCGCGCTCTTGTCGCATATCCCGCCTTGGGATTTTTCAGAGGAAGGTTCTGTGGCACTATGCGACCGCAGAACCGTCCTGCGGTGCATTATGCAACCGCAGAACAGGTCTGCGGGCTGCATAGTGACCGTAGACCTGGTCAGTTCCCCTCCAATTTTGGCACACCAATTTTGCGGTCATTTTGTGGACCGCATAACCATTATGCGGTCGCATATGCGAACGCAGAACCTGTTTCGAAGCTTCATTTTTGGGTTTTTATAATCCGACCCTACTTCATTAAATAGACGATTGGTATAATGTTTGAGCTAAAATCTAATGTTTTAGAGAGAATGGAGAGTGTCTTAGAGAGAGAGAGGAAACCCTAGGCTACATTTTTATCAATCTTTGCTCAAAACTTGGAAGATTAACAAGGATAACACACAAGGTCTTCATCCTAAAGGTAAGATTCTACATCCTAACCTTCAATTTTGAATTTTGTCAAGAATTGAGTAATTAGTAAGATAAGTGTTTGGGAATGAGAGTTGGTTATTTTGCATGCATGTGTTATCAAGGAGTGTAGAAAAATTGTTGAGCTAAATATGGTAAAGAATGGGTTGTGGGATGATGGAATCCTCCATAAAATGGACCTTGAAACCTTAATGTACACCTAGTGTTTGATAAAATGCTCAAATGAGCTAGAACCATGATCATCTTCCTAATTTTGGTTCAATTTGTTATATTTCTAAAATAGATTGAAGTTGTTAAGAATTCCGGAATATTGTAGAGTTTAAGGAAGATCCATTGAGTTATGTTGGCTAAATTCCTCTCCTATAACTAAATCCCATGGTATTCATGAAATTTGTGTAAAGTCCCGAATTCTTCATTATGAAAGTGGCCATTCCGAATAAGCTTGTGATGAAAGATATATGTACAATATGTATCCCAAGATGATTTTACTATGTTATGTTATCATTTGAGAATATGTTCAAAGTATGGGTTGTGCGTTAATAATATTGCGACTTCAAGTCGAGTTCAAACGAAGGATATTATGTCAAATTTTGTGAAAACCCTCTATGTTCCTAAGACTCTTAATTGCTCACATGTGTACTAAAAATATTGATTTCTAAAGCCTTGTTTTTTATGATGATGATGATGTTTGAAAGTGAAAAGGGTGAGTATGGAATACTAAATGTGGTCATCGTGCCTAGAATGAGAATTACATATGTGGCCAATAGTGCCAATGAAATGAAAGAATGTGTGAACATTATGAGATGAGTTTTAGATCCTTTACATAATAATGTCATTAATGTCCTATGATCACTTGTGGCTATTACAAGTAAGCGATAATATGAACATGAATTGTGGCCATTTACCAAAACAGGAATAATGAATGAAATCCTATGGACGGTCTATGAAACACAGAGGTATATTTTGTTATGAAATCTTGTGGATGGTCTATGAAACGCATAGGTATATTGTGTTATGAAATCATGTGGACGGTCTATGAAATGCATAAGTATATTGTGTTATGAAATCCTGTGGACGGTCTATGAAACGCATAGGTATATTGTGTTATGAAATCCTGTGGACGGTCTATGAAACGCATAGGTATATTATGTTATTAAATCATGTGGACGATCTATGAAACACATAGGTATATTATGTTATAAAGTCCTGTGGACGGTCTATGAAACGCATAGGTATATTGTGTTATGAAATCCTGTGGACGGTCTATGAAACGCATAGGTATATTGTGTTATGAAATCCTGTGGACGGTCTATGAAATGCATAGGTATAATGGGTTATGAAATCATGTGGACGGTCTATGAAACGCATAGGTATATTATGTTATGAAATCCTATAGATGGTCTATGAAATGCATAGGTGCATTGTG
Organism: Nicotiana otophora; assembly: GCA_000715115.1. NCBI lineage: Eukaryota > Viridiplantae > Streptophyta > Magnoliopsida > Solanales > Solanaceae > Nicotiana > Nicotiana otophora. The sequence goes on along the minus strand of AWOL01S0019486.1, from coordinate 175,041 downwards.
TATGAGATGTATAGGTATACGGTATGAATAAACACTATGGACGGTCTATGAAACGCATAAGTGTACAATATGATATATGAACACTAAGGACGGTCTAATGAGACGCATTAGTAATGCAAACAATAGGTGCCACTTTTTTTGTCCTCGTTTGTACATGTTATTTCAATTACATTATATTATGTATTCCACGTATAGATCATATGGCTCGGTTGGCCCTAAAAGAAGTTTAGAATGATGCAAGTATAATAAGGCTTGATAATTGAACCTACGCGATGTTTTGTAGCCTTTTGATGTACTTTAAATGCCTCTTATTTGAGTTACCGTATTTTTAAATATTGTTCTGTCTGGCTTTCATACGAGTACTATTCCACTTGTACTCGTGTTCCTTTTGCTAAGGGCGTTACATCTTTTAATAGATGCAGGTGGTTCCATAGCAGGCGGCATTGATAAGTAATAGTTGTACACTCTCTTACCAGCAGACTTCACTTCGGGGTCACGTATTGTATCCTTTATTTCTCATGTACTTTGTGGGTGAGGTATAGCCGGGGACTTATTGTCGTTATTATCCTAGTACTCTTCTGTATTTATAGAGGCCCCGTAGACATAGTGTGGGTTGTATATTGGTGCTGGGGAATTCAAACTAGTTATGTTGTGTTTGAATTACTTATCCCACTTCAAACAATGAAAACTGTGTCTGAAATTTGAGACTTTAAAATAAAGTAGCAAATGGTAAGGATTGGTATTGCAGACATGAAAACTTTATTGTTTGATTAATAAAAATATGTATTCTCTTTATTCATTGATGAGTTTGGGTAGAAGGAAATCCAATAGGCTTTCTCGGCCGGGTTTTCTCGGTTCAGTGCCGGTCGCGCTCCTTGAGTTTGGGGCATGACAAACTTAGTATCAAAGCCAGGTTTAAAGTGTCCGAGGATGTCTTGGAGTCGTGTCTAGTGGAGTCCTTATTATCGGTGTGTTGTTGACAACATCTATAATTAGGAGGCTACATGGGCATTTAGGAATAATACCCTTCTTTCATGTCCTTGATCGTGCGATAAAGCTGATTGCAAGATTGTTCCTCTGTTAACTCGTGCGTTTCTCTTACTTTCAGTACATGGCACCTAAGAAGAAGTNAAACACATAGGTATATTATGTTATAAAGTCCTGTGGACGGTCTATGAAACGCATAGGTATATTGTGTTATGAAATCCTGTGGACGGTCTATGAAATGCATAGGTATAATGGGTTATGAAATCATGTGGACGGTCTATGAAACGCATAGGTATATTATGTTATGAAATCCTATAGATGGTCTATGAAATGCATAGGTGCATTGTGTATGAGATGTATAGGTATACGGTATGAATAAACACTATGGACGGTCTATGAAACGCATAAGTGTACAATATGATATATGAACACTAAGGACGGTCTAATGAGACGCATTAGTAATGCAAACAATAGGTGCCACTTTTTTTGTCCTCGTTTGTACATGTTATTTCAATTACATTATATTATGTATTCCACGTATAGATCATATGGCTCGGTTGGCCCTAAAAGAAGTTTAGAATGATGCAAGTATAATAAGGCTTGATAATTGAACCTACGCGATGTTTTGTAGCCTTTTGATGTACTTTAAATGCCTCTTATTTGAGTTACCGTATTTTTAAATATTGTTCTGTCTGGCTTTCATACGAGTACTATTCCACTTGTACTCGTGTTCCTTTTGCTAAGGGCGTTACATCTTTTAATAGATGCAGGTGGTTCCATAGCAGGCGGCATTGATAAGTAATAGTTGTACACTCTCTTACCAGCAGACTTCACTTCGGGGTCACGTATTGTATCCTTTATTTCTCATGTACTTTGTGGGTGAGGTATAGCCGGGGACTTATTGTCGTTATTATCCTAGTACTCTTCTGTATTTATAGAGGCCCCGTAGACATAGTGTGGGTTGTATATTGGTGCTGGGGAATTCAAACTAGTTATGTTGTGTTTGAATTACTTATCCCACTTCAAACAATGAAAACTGTGTCTGAAATTTGAGACTTTAAAATAAAGTAGCAAATGGTAAGGATTGGTATTGCAGACATGAAAACTTTATTGTTTGATTAATAAAAATATGTATTCTCTTTATTCATTGATGAGTTTGGGTAGAAGGAAATCCAATAGGCTTTCTCGGCCGGGTTTTCTCGGTTCAGTGCCGGTCGCGCTCCTTGAGTTTGGGGCATGACAAACTTAGTATCAAAGCCAGGTTTAAAGTGTCCGAGGATGTCTTGGAGTCGTGTCTAGTGGAGTCCTTATTATCGGTGTGTTGTTGACAACATCTATAATTAGGAGGCTACATGGGCATTTAGGAATAATACCCTTCTTTCATGTCCTTGATCGTGCGATAAAGCTGATTGCAAGATTGTTCCTCTGTTAACTCGTGCGTTTCTCTTACTTTCAGTACATGGCACCTAAGAAGAAGTCAAAAACTGGCCAAAGAGCCAATATCACCCCAGGAGTGGCAGTTGATCCTATATTTGATGATGCGGGTGAGCACCCGAGGGGTGAGGATATTCCCTCAGTTACTACGATGCCTGATTCTACCACGGCTGATCAGACCGCACTTATGGCTACACCTACTGAAGATGCAACGGTCCCTCCAACTGATATTCCAATTCCGTCTCCAGCTCCAGCTTCCGATTCTGGTGTTTCTGATGTTGATCGTAGGGGAGCCATATAGATGTTGGCACATATAGTGGCTTCTCAGGCCCAGAGATCGAGTGTTGGGCCTACTTCTTCCAGTCAGCTAGGGGATTCTGCTAGTTTCAGGGTGAATAGGTTTTTCCAGTTGGATCCTCCAGTGTTCACGGGTACTAACCCAGATGAGTACCCCCAGGACTTCATTGATAAGATGGACAAGACTCTTCGGGTTATGCATGCTACAGAGACGGAGGGGGTGGAGTTGGCCTCCTACCGTCTGAAAGAGGTGGCATATTCTTGGTTTGAGCTATGGGAGGAACTCTGTGAGGAGGGAAGTCCTCTGGCAAGGTGGAGTGAGTTTACCGATGCTTTCATTGACCATTTCTTGCCTGCTGAGACTAAGGCGGCCCGTGCCGCTGCGTTTGAGAGCCTGAGGCCTGAGTGTGTGGGAGTATCATATGAAATTCGAGCACCTGTCCAAGTATGCTATTTACATGTTGTCCACTATGGAGGTTAGAGTGCGCCAGTTTGTGCAAGGACTTAGTCCCTTGGAAATTAATGAGGCCGTTACAATTGCCTTGAATTCTTATATGAATTATAGATAAATGGTGGCATTCGCTCAAGCTACGGAGGATCGAAAGTTAAAATGAATGACAGAGCAAGATAATAATAAAAAGACTTGATCCGCGGGCAATATTAGTGGCTCCTACAGTGGGGGTAATGGTGGAAAGGCATTACATAGAAGAGTGTCATCTGGACCTGTGCAGTCAGTTGCTCAATCTTCAGCTAGAGTACTACCATCAGAGCCTGATCAGCAGCGGTAGTGCCTTAGTAACCAAGGCAACAAGGGATCTAATCAGTAGGTCCAGTCAAGTGGGGATTATCAGCTGCAACAGGGGGTGTGCCTACGTGGCATAGATGAATGTTTTGGGTACGGAGTCAAGGGCCATCAGCTAAGGCACTGCCCCAACAGCCAAGGGACAGCAGGTAAGTCCCTCAACCCTCTTTTCCCTTGTTTCATGATGTGTGTGAATGTGTGTGACCATAGAGTTTCATTCCATGTATGCTTGATCATGAGATGGTACTTCCTTATATGTTTGGATCTCCAACCATGGTAAGTTTAACTCATACAGTAATGATGATGTGCGATGGCAATAGCTTTTGGTAGAGAGGGGGGATTAGAGGTGTTAACCCAAGGTTATAACGTGACTTAAGTGGTTAGAAATGATGTCTAATGGGAGCGTACATATAAGAGAAAGACGTGGGTAAAGGTGTATGCCCTTAGTCACTCTACAGGCGTATGTGCATAAGCTTTCACATATAAGAAAAAGCGATTTGCTTATCATAATTCAATATCCAATTGTGGGCAGATATGTACAGAATGATGCACAGATGTTGTATGACGCTAAAGGTCGATGCTAGAATTTTGAAGATCATGTTTCGTATTGTCTCTTAAAAGTAGAGATTCAGGGAGAGCAAGAAAAGTTGTGAGGTTCACACATATATGTACTCTATTATGTCTAATCATGATTGGGTCAAGGAGTGGCTATAAGAAGGTATATTTAGTAGTATAGGGCAAAGAAAGGTTGTGATTATCATGTATTGGGTTATTATTCCATTGTGTGGTGTGTCATGTGGTGGGAGATGAACGTTGCCTGTGGATGGTCCAAATGTTGGTGCGGCAAAGTTGATAGGGGCCAGAACTCGTCCACTAATTTATGAAGAAAGTCAACATCATCACAGAATTGTTGTGTTAAACGAATGCTAGGTGTTTACTTTCTACGAGTGACGTCCAAACTTGTACAGTGTGTGCAAATGCTCCAGCTGATAATATAATGCCTAGGATATCATGATTGGTGTTGTTTTCAAGTCTGTGGTACAATGTGGTGTTATCTATATGTTGTAAGGATTGGTTTCTGGGATTCTCTGACAGGCGGATAGGCCTAGTTATAGGGGAGACTCTGGCAACATTTTTGGGAATGTAGGGAGTTAGTCAAAAATTTAGAACTGTTGGTGTGTGTGAACTAATAGTTTAGCCACATTGAATGCGAATAACATATGTTGACCCTCATTCGAGGACGAATGATCCTAAGCAGGGGAGAATGTAACACCCCGCAAATTTTCAAAGTATTTAAGTGTAAAGCCCCGTAAAATTTCGCAAATAAATTCAAAGCTTCGTGGTTCCGGACTAGGCTTATGTGTTTGAGGAAGCTCGTCGCGGCTCAGACTTTTGGGGTTGAAAAATGTACAGGAAAGAAAAGGAAAATTTGGGCAGAAGAAAAGCACTTCTACGGCCCACTATGCGGCCGCAGAATCACTCTGCGGACCGCATAATGGCCTCAAAGTGAGGCATCTATTTGGGCCAATTTCGATGTCAATGTCGAGGCCAATTGCGACCGCATAACCATTTCGTGAGCCGCACTCTTGTCGCATATCCCGCCTTGGGATTTTTTGGAGGGAGGTTCGTGGGCCATCGTGCCCATAATGAGAATTACATATGCGGCCAATAGTGCCAATGAAATGAAAAAATGTGTGAACATTATGAGATGAGTTTTAGATCCTTTACAAAATAATGTCATTAATGTCCTATGATCACCCGTGGCTAGTATAAGTAAGAAATAGTATGAACATGAATTATGGTCGTTTGCCAAAACAGGAATAATTAATGAAATCCTCTGGACGGTCTATGAAACACATAAGTATATTGTGTTATGAAATCCTGTGGACGGTCTATGAAACGCATAGGTATATTATATTATGAAATCCTATGGACGGTCTATGAAACGCATAGGTATATTGTGTTATAAAATCATGTGGACGGTCTATGAAACGCATAGGTATATTATGTTATGCAATACTGTGGACGGTCTATGAAACTCATAGATATATTGTGTTATGAAATTTTGTGGACGGTCTATGAAACGCATAGGTATATTGGGTTATGAAATCCTGTGGACGGTCTATGAAACGCATAGGTATATTATGTTATGAAATCATGTGGACGGTCTATGAAATGCATAGGTGCATTGTGTATGAGATGTATAGGTATACGGTATGAATAAACACTATGGACGGACTATGAAACGCATAAGTGTACAATATGATATGTGAACACTAAGGACGGTCTAATGAGACGCATTAGTAATGAATACAATAGGTGCCACTATCGTTGTCCTCGTTTGTACATGTTATTTCAATTACATTATATTATGTGTTCCACGTATAGATCATATGGCTCGGTTGATCCTAAAAGAAGTTTGAAATGATGCAAGTATAATAAGGCTTGATAATTGAACCTACGCGATGTTGTCACGACCCACAATTCCCACCTTCGGGACCGTGATGGTGCCTAGCATTTCACTTGCTAGGCAAGCCAACGTTAAAATAATATTAGCCATTTTTAAACAATTTTAAATTAATTAATAACAAAGAAACCAATGCGGAAGTAAAGTTTGAAATATAGTGATTAATCCATAAAAATAGCGATGTCTAAATACCATCCCAGAATTGGTGTCACAAGTGCACGAGCTTCTAGAATAATACAAATACAGGTCTGAATAAAATAAAGTTGTTTGGAAGCAAACACACATCTAAATTAAGGTACAGGGAGACTTCAGAATTGCAGACGATGTGCAGTTATACCTCAAGTCTCCTCTGAATAGCTAAAATCCGAGTAAGTCTGTGGTACGCCGCAGGGACCAACTCCGAAATCTGCACAAGAAGTGCAGAGTGTAGTATCAGTACAACCGACCCTATGTACTGGTAAGTGCTGAGCCTAACCTCGACGAAGTAGTGACGAGGCTAAGGCATGTCACTCACATTAACCTCGCCGCAATAATAGTAACAACAACAGTAATAGAAATAAATCAAGTAACTCATTTTTAATAGTTGAAGCCAACTCATCATAACTAATTATTATTTCAATCAATATCCGTTGCAGCATGCAACCGGCTCACACAACATATTCATTTTCAATCCTCCCATATATTTATTTTAATCAAGTATATATAGACTTTTAAATAAGTCTGTTGCGGCGTGCAATCTGATCCCCCAATATAGACTTTTAAATAAGTCTATTGCGGTGTGCAATTCGATCCCCCAATATAGACTTTAAATAAGTTTGTTGCAGCGTGCAATCCGATCCCCCAATATATATATAATTACTTTCATTTTTGTTGCGACGTGCAACCCGTTCCCCCAATATAACTTTAAACAACTCATAAATATAATAAAAATTACTCCAATAAATACCACGTCCAATGAGAAACTATTAAGCATCAAGGCACACATTAATTATAATTTATTTATAAACAAACAATGTCAATTAGCAAATAAATTGTAAAAATCGTGGAGAAAATAGGCAGTTTAATATTTAATATGCTAAATGTCAAATAACAATTAAGACACATGAGTCAAATAAGCATGTAACAATTATTGCAGGAATTCAAGAATTAATATTTGACAAGGATTATGAGTGAAACAATTAATATAATAAGTCATTCATGATTTAAAATGATTTATGATTTTCAAATAATTATGCAAACAATTAATTTGACGACGTATAGACACTCGTCACCTCGCCTATACGTCGTTCACATGCATTTCACATAACAATTAATTTAAGAGTTCTATTCCCTCAAGTTAAAGTTAACCACGATACTAACCTCGCTTTGCAATTTCAATCAATTACGCGACCATAGTTTTTCCTTTTGCATTTGTCTCCAAAAGCATCAAATCTATTCACAACAATTCGTTATACTCGATACAAATCGTAGTAATTAATTCCATATAAATTTACTAATTTTCGGAATAAAAATCTGAAATTCATTTTAAAAATCGACAGTGGGGCCCACGTCTCAAATCTTAGAAAAGCTTACGAAATCCGAACTTCCATTCAGAGACGAGTCCAATCATACAAATATTACCAAATTCCGATATCGGATTGGCTTTCAAATCCTCATTTTACATTTTTGGAAGATTTTATAAAAATATGATTTTTCTTTCAAAAATTTACGGATTCAAGATGTAAATGAGTATGGAATCATGAAATATAATCAATATAGGATAAGGAACACTTACCCCAATTTTTTCCTGTGAAAATCGCCCAAACATTTTCCTTACCCTAGCTCAAAATGACCACAATGAGTAAAAATCTCGGACCCTTCGATTTATATAGTGCCCAGGCATTTTCGCACCTGCGCATCCACTTTTGCGGAAGAAGTTTCGCTTCTGCGAACCTCACTTGCCCAGCCTCCGCTTCTGCGTGATTTTGTGCGCATCTTCGGACACGCTTATATGAGGAGTTGTCCGCTTCTGTGATCGAAGCCCAGCCACGCCTGGCACATCTGTGATGAAGGCTCATTTCTGCGAGCTCGCACCTGAGGTCAAAAATCCGTAGGTGCGATTACACCAGAAGGCCAAATTTCAGATTTTTTCTTCACTCCAAATTTTGATCCGATTTCAATCTGTATCACTCTCGGGGTACTCGGGACCCCGTACGAATATACCAACAAGTCCCAAAATATAATACGGACTTACTGGGAGTCTCATATCACGTCAAACAATGCTTCAATTACAATTCACACCTCGATTCGAACTTTGAGTTTTAAACTTTACAATTTGCAAATCTCGTGCCAAAACATATTAAATGAATCCGGAATGACTTCAAATTCGGCACACAAGTCCTAAATGACATAACAGAGCTATTCAAATTTCCAGAATCAAATTCCGGCTCCGATATCAAAAAGTCAACCCCGTGGTCAAACATAGAAATATTTAGCCTTTAAATTAGCAGTTTCTGTTAAATGGTCATAACTTGAGTTAGGGACCTCCAAATTAAATTTCAGGCATACGCCCAAGTCCCAAATAACGATACGGGCCTACCTGAACTGTCAAAACACTAATCGTGGTCTGTTTGCTCAAACTGTTGATCAAAGTCAACTCAGTTGAGTTTTAAGGCTCTATTTCACATTTTAATCCATTTTTCACATAAATGCTTTCCGGAATATTATACGGATTGCGCACACAAGTCGAGGAATCATAAATAGTACTTTTTGAGGTCTTAGAATACAAAATTAATTATTAAATTTAAAGATGATATTTTGGGTCATCACAAATGTTTTGCAGCCTTTTGATGTACTTTAAAGGCCTCTTATTTGAGTTACCGTATTTTTAAATATTGTTTTGTCTTCCTTTCATATGAGTACTATTCCACATGTACTCATATCCCTTTTGCCGGGGTGCTGCATCTTTTAATGGATTCATGTGGTTCCAAAGCAGGCGACATTGATCAATGATAGCGGTACACTCTTTTTTCAGCAGACTTGGTGAGCCCCACTTCACTTCGGGGTAACGTATTGTATCTTTTGTTTCCCATGTACTTTGTGGTTGAGGTATAGCCGAGGCCTTATTGCCGGGAAGGCCCCATAGACATAGTGTGGATTGTATATTGGTGCTAGCAAAGTCAAACTAGTTATGTTGTGTTTGAATTACTTATTCCACTTCAGACTATTAAAAATGTGTCTAAAATTTGAGACTTTAAAATGAAGTAGTAAATGGTAAGGATTGGTATTGCAGGCATGATCACTTTATTGTTTGATTAATGAAAATATGTAATCTTTATTTATGGATGAGTTTGGGTAGAAGAAAATCTAACAGGCTTACCCGGTCGGATTCACTCGGTTGAGCACCGATCGCGCTCCCAGAGTTTGGGGCGTGACAGTTATTTTCTGGATTTGGATTATAGAGTTTTGATCTCATCACTGCTTTCAGCCCAAGGTTAGTCATGTTACTTATTGAGTACATTGGGTAGGTTGTACTCACATTACACTCCGCACTTCGTGTGCACTCCAAGTACTTTTGGGCGTAGTGGTTGCTACACTTGGGGCATTTCTTGCTCGGAGACTTTTGAGGTAGTTGTTTTGGCGTCTACAAACCTCGACTCTCCTCCCATTAAGTTTATTTAGTATTGTTCTATCTTTCTAGACAGTTGTATTAGATGTTTTGACTATGTTGATATTTAGTAGCTTGTATAATGGGTGACACCTAGATTTTGGGAGATTTGTATTTAAGTCGCGGTTAAATGAGTAGTTATTTTATGATTGTCGGCTTGCCTAGTACTGTGATAGGCGTCATCACGACATGTAGAAATTTGGGTCGTGACAAATGCATGACCTTGTTATTGTTAATTAATGTCTCTTCTGAACAAAAGAATATTAGTCTACCTCATAAGAGAAAATATTTTCAAAATTGAGTAAAAACTTATTTGTGCACTTCAGTCTAAGTCATATTAATCTTGATACAATCTAGATAGCAATAGATCAATTTAGATTCTAATTTGAGGCTACTTTTATAACGGGGCGGGTACATGTATAATTTCACCAACAATTAAAAACTACATTATATTTAGTGGCTATATTTATAATATTTAGCTCCCTAGTACCAATAGCCTCTCATTTTAGAGTTAGCTTATTTTGATATTGTGAATGAAACTCATTGAGAATGTTTAACATGAATTCCTATGTTGATCGATTACTTGTTAAGGTGAATTTGTAAGTGGATTGTCTCCTCTTGAGGGTTATTTCTATAGTTTTTGTTCAATTAAGTCTTAAATTGATTGGCTATTTGTTTAGTTCAAATGTTCTTTCAATTTTCTTAGTCGGTTCTCTACTAAATCTATATCTTTCTATCCTTTTATTTGTGTTCTTGTTACTTTGATTTCGCATTCTTATCATCTTCGTACGAGAATTTAGGCCAAGAATTTGTTTCTACCAATTCCTTGGCTATTGCACTGATTTTCATATCATAAAATCAAAAAAAAATAGAAAATCCAAAATACAAAAATAGTTTCACTGTTTGTTCCTCGATTCAAGTTATTGTAGAGTTAATTGTTTTGTATCTTTAAATCTGTAATTTTTGAATTCTATTATTATGGCTCTTTAAAAATTGATCCAATGAGTTGAATCGATATCTGGAACTTGGGTAAAAGTTTGAAAAGAAATCTTTGGGAAATTTGGCAAGTAATACGTTGTTGAAGATTGAATTCAAAGCTATCTACTGGTGTGGAAATCGGGTGAAGTATATGTGGAATTTATTTTTTGATAAACTGGTTTGTGAGCTTTGGGAGCTGAGATCTGGAACTAGCTCGTTGAGCTTTTGAACACTGGAACAAATTGATTTGAGAAGAGAAACTGAAGAGCAACAAAGCTAAAAACTCCATTTAAGGAGCTTGAAGTTTTTTCAAAATTTTCAAATCTGGAATTTTTTAGGTACAATTGTTGGCTGTTGTTGTTTGTAGGCTAAACTCGAGCTTAAACCTAGGGGAAAAATGAAGAAAACACGGCTCAAAATTGTTGTTAGGGTTTGAAGAATTGAAGAAGAAACTTGAAAATGGGTTTCAAATTTTTGGTGGTTATGTGAAGATATTGATTATTGAAGCTTGTTCTAATTGGTGTTAGGAAGCTCTGGTTTAAATTTTAAACCATTTGGTGAAGGATTGAAGAATTTGAGTTGAAAATTTTGAACAAAAAATTGATTTGATGAAGCTGTCCAAATTTTGCATAAACAGCCATTTTCCAAATTTTCGGACATAGCTACTTTCCAGTTTCTTGCACACGTAGCTATATTGGGTACCTCAATTTCGATAGTAGCCACTTTTGTCCAGTAACCCATTTCTGCCCAGTTTCAAAAATAACCTTTCCAACTTGTTTTTGTTTTGTTGTTTTTTGCTTTTTTTCTTTCTTTTCTTGTTTATTTTAGCTAGTTTAATTAAGTATTAGTTCATACTTAGTGATAAACTAGTTTTTGTGTGCTTTCTTATATTTTTTGCTAATTTAATTTGTTCTTTTTTTCTTTAATTTTGTTGTTAATTTCTTGTTTCTATTGTCCTTTAGTAATTTTAGCTTTTTTGTTAAGTCACATAAACTCCATTCTCGCCCCGAAGTTGGAAGATCCAGTTAAAAGTACCTTGATTGAGTTTGATATCAATTTTGAATATCCATCCAAGAGTGGGAAAAAAAACTTGAGTGGTGAGATTCTTAGAGTGTGTGCCTAAAAGTCAAGTGCACAAGAGCGATACACGAGTGATAAAAATTTGAGTGCAATCTTTGAGCGATATACTAAAGGAGTGAATTGGAGAGGTCCTTTTATATTTTTTTAAACTTGTTTTCTTTGTTTGTAGGTACTATATCTTTGAGTATTGGAGGTATTTCAACTCCAAATGAGGAAGTCTCTAATGAGAGCAGTTTGGAGGCTTTACAAGCTTTGATTATGAAAGTTGATAACATGGAACATATGGTCAAGTCTCATGATAACCTTCTTAATCAATGGCAAGGCTTGTCACCTAATCCTCACCAAATAGTGGGAATTAGTGCAACACCACAAAATGGTTCTACTCCCACCGCACCTCACATTGAAAGGCTAATCAATCAACTACAAGTTGCTAACAATTAATTACCAAGACAAGGTCCACTTCCATAAGGTAGACAAGCAAGAGTTGATAATGTCATGTATTGTTGGGGAGGTCGTGACAATATGACAAGGGTGCTCTACATGATGGAGGGACTAATAAATATTCTTTTGAGTAAAGTGGCAAAAAAATAGTCCTTACTCATTTGACTCCATTTCAAGTGAGTGAATATTATAGGCATATGAAAGAATTGAGTGAGAAAGCCAAGAAAGAAGAAAAGGAAAAGATTGAAAAGAAGAATGAAAATAAATATGAGAGAAAACAAGAGAGTTCAAGTGAGGAACATCCTTCTTATAATTCTTGCATGAGTAATATTTTTCCTGTTAGTTGTTTGGCTTAGTGTAAAGATCCTTTGAAGAAAGATTCAAGTGGAAGTCTTCAGAAAGAACTCCATGTGAGGTGTAACAACCCGACCGGTTATTTTGAGCTCTAGCGATTTGTTCGGCGGTTTGAGGCCTTAGGTAGCTTCACTTCAGGTGCTACGATTTGTGCGCATGGCCTGAATTAAATTTCGGGAAGTTCGGGGTTGATTTAAAAAGAAATTTCTAATTTCGAAAACTTTAAATTGAAAGAGTAAATGACCTCGCAATCAAGATTTGAAGGTTCCAACAGGTTTGTATTATAATTTTTGCATTAGGAGCATGTCCGGATGCTGATTTGGAGGTTTGTAGGTCATTTCGGTGTCAATTGGCGAAAGTTGGAAATGGATGATCTTTGGAAAATTCTACCGAAAGTGAACTTTTTGATATCGGGGTCGAATTCCGGTTCCAAAAGTGGGATTAGGTCTGTAATGTCAATTATGACTTGTGTGCAAAATTTGAGGGCAATCGGACTTGATTTGGTAGGTTTGTGCATTGAATGTAGAAGTTTGAAGTTCTAAAGCGTTAATTGGGGTGTGATTCATGGTTTTAGCATTGTTTGATGTGATTTGAAGGGTAGACTAAGTTCGTATTGTGTTTTAGCACTTGTTTGTAGGTTTGGTTGAGGTCTCAAGGGCTTTGGGGTGGTTTCGAATGGTTAACGGATCAAGTTGAAGCTTAAAGAATGGCTGAAGTGCAACAGTTCTGGTGCAATCGCACCTGCGCCGGTTTGACCGCAGAAGCAAGGAAATGGTCGCAGGTGCAGTTTGGGCAAAGCTGGGCAGTGATCGCGGGGGCAAAGGTTTGTCCGCACCTGCGAGGTCGCAGATGCGGAGAGGTGTCGCAAGTACGAGAATAGGAGAGAAAGCATGTGGGCGCAAATGCAGAAGTATATCCGCAGATGCTAAAGTGGGCTAGAAGTCCTGGATCACATAAGCGAAACTTGGGCATAACATAAGGGATCGAACTTGGTCATTTCATCATTTACATTTGGGATTTTTGGAGCTCGGCTCTTGGGCGATTTTGAAGAGCTTTCACCATGTAACACAAGGTAAGTAATTGCCCATTTGTTGTGAGCTAAATGTAAGGTTTATATGTGGATTTAAGGAAGAAAATGTAGAAAAATTATGGAATTTTGGTAGAAAACCTAGATTTGAAAATTTTGGATTTTGACCACGATTTTGGAAATAGAATTAAGAATAAATTGTATATTTGAGTTAGTAGTGTTATGGGTAAGGTTTATCTTTAAATATTTTCGGAATCCGGGCACATGGTTCCGAGGGTTGACTTTATCGACTTTTCGAGCGAAGTGGGAAATTGCTTAAATTGATCAATTATGGGTATTATAGTATATTTTGATTGATTTGCATATTGTCCGACTAGTTTTGGACCGACGGGCATTGTTTTGAGATGTTATAGAGGCTTTGGAGCCGGTTATGGAACTCTGGAGCGTGGTAAGTCTCATGTTTAACTCTGTGAGGAGGAAACTACCCCTAAGTGATGTATTTAATATGTGCTACTTGTTACGGGGGCTACGTACGTACGAGGTGATAAGAGTCCGTACATAGATAAATTCATGTTATTGTCCGGGTAGACTTAGGTTTACATCATGCTATAGCTGTACTATTTGAGATGTTCCCTGCTTATTAGATTCATTTATTTTACATTACGACTTAAGGCTAGACTTGTGCAGAGTGATAGACTTGCTATTGTAGAGATTCGACGGGCCTCATGATTAGCCGCGAAATAATTGTGATCCTCTTGCGAATTTCTCCCGCGTTATTGCGTTCACATCGAATGGTTTCCCCAAAACCTTATAACTCACATGTCTATTCGTGAGTGGGGTCAACGACCCGTCAAAGTGTCACGACCTAAATCGATGGGCCGCTATGGGCACCCGGTACCTTACTCAACCGAGTACCAACATAATGTATCTTTCTTATTACATCATCATATACACATGATATATGGGCCTATAAGGCCACCATGATTATTTATAAACTCAAAACATATCCCGACAAGGCCGTACAAACTTTCACGTACACGACATATGTCTACAAGCCTCTAAGAGTACATAAATATCATAAATGTCGGGACAGAGCCCCGAAATACCAAACAATATACATCTAAATCATACTTACCTAACAAGAAACTTCGGAGCAAATGGTGTGCACTAACATCTTCCGCTGAGCTTATCGCCTACTTGGAGGACTCTCGACCTGTCTATCGAGACCTGTGGGCATGAAAAGTAGTGTCCTCAGGCAAAAGGGATGTCAGTACAAATAATGTACCGAGTATGTAAGGAATAAAAATCATTAAATAATAGACAGGAGAGAAACGCGGAGTAAAAGACTCGACATGTACGTCTGCATAGCTCTGTGAATCACTTAATTTTTATAATGTCCTGCATATGCGTATAAATGTCATACCATACATGGGTATATGCGTTCATAACATCATCAAGCCTTTGAGGGCATCCCATCATATCATCTTGGCCACTGTGGGCAAATCATCAACGTATACCAGCTGATCAGGTGGTGGTGCGTATATAACGCCATAACCTTTTCACATATCCCATATACATATAATATACGTGTATATAACGCCATCTGGACATGGGTCAATGTACATGTATAAATGCATGAAATGCATAAGAAATACGTTAATAAGATTTTCTCGGAATGGCATAAAAATAATATGCTTGTCGGATATATTTTATCAAATACGTATTTTTATGAGACCTATGAATAGAAGATATAATAATAATTCACATGGGGAATCAATAATATAGATACCCCTAATATTTCTATGAATAGAGTCATTTATGGAAATTGTGCATTTGCTAGTTTCGTTCGTGTCGTATAGATCATGCCAGAAGGAAAAAAGGGATAGCCTTAACATACCTGGAGTAGGGAAAAATTCCTATGATATTCTTGAGATGGATTGCACCGTACTTCCTTAGAATTGCAAAATCATGTTGTTATTACGCAGTGCAATTTCGTATGAATTTCTTACAAATTTAAGAACTTTCGTCGCTATGAAGTCTCATATGAACTTCAAAACATTTTGCCACCTTCATTCTTTGTCTTTCCTTTCTGTATAATTCCTTATAACAAATGAATTTGATAACCTTACTTGTTGAAATCTCTGTTTGAATTAGAGTCTTTGATTTCTTTAAATTGTTGAAAGAGACCAAAATCAGAATCTTTGCAATTCTTTTAAAATGGTTGAAAGATACATATCTATCTTTGAATTAAAAGGTCCTATGTTGAATTGATTTCCACCTAACCCATAATGACTAAGAGTCATATGGTTTGGTAGTGGCTTGCTGCTACGTGGGGGTGGGGTGGTTTTTAATCTTATCTTATAACTCATTAATTAATTAGGTAATGTCCTGTTATTCGATAATTAACCATCTACCTACATAATTAAGAATTATCTCAAATTACTTACAATACTACTCACTTTTACATACGTTATACACCTTACTATCATGGTCATGTGGTACCTTGTATGGCACTAGTCTATAAATATCGGGTATTTTAGCTCGGGCCGTATTTTAACCCAAAATGTCAAACTTTGACGAGATTCCTTTTCTTCGATTTGCTTACCCTTTTTCCTTCACAAAATTTACTCATCACGTGTTTGAAATAGCATAATGCTTATAATTTCAAAATAACCTCATTCCCGAATTTTTCGTCGATTAACTTACGATGAAACTTTAACATACGAAAATGCGGGATGTAACATCTCATTTTTGAGATTCCATCAATCTATTTATGGCATACTTTCACGTACGAAAATATGTGGTGTAACATCATTCCCCCCTTTGGAACATTCGCCCTTGAATGTTGACTGATGCACTTATCATTTTCATAACTTATGTCTTCTGAATACTTTAATATGCTCCTTTCCATTTAGGCAACTGTTCTTTGAATAAATCCAAAGGCCAAGGCATTCCCCCCTTTAGGCCTCTTTCTCACACCATGGTCTGTAGTCGGAATTCTTCCAATCACGTAACTCTTGCCACCTTCTGCCATTCATCCTGTAGGACGTTTTCCTTGCATGTGCTCCTATGTGACTCTTCCCTTCAGCTTTTAGCCAATCTTTAGGCCTTACTTTGGGAACATATACAAAACTTGATAAGATGTCCCTTTGGGAATCTATAAGTATACTGAAGTTCTTTGCTCGGTACTTTGTCGAACTTACGAATATTGCTTTATCTTATTTCATAGACCTGGCTATCCATCCGCATGATTTTACTGCATCTAGGTAGGTCATATTGTACCATAACTCTTACTTCTATTTATCGTTGCTGAGGTCTGCTACTAAACTTCAGGTTACATTCGTTGCTTATCCCATATGTATAAATCTAAGTCCTTTAATGCTTCCTCATACTGTTCATCTTAAGAATGATGGCCTAATCTCACCACATACTTTGTGACTTTTGTCCATCCATTGTTGATTCACCTCAATATTGATCTACCATATACAACTGATAACTTGAAACTGCTTACGTAATCACTAGGTTGCACATTGCATCGTGGAACATAAGTGATTTTCCTGATCCACTTGGGGTGATACGATAATATACTTCCATAACCGTTTTTCATAACATCCCAATATGGTTTACCTTACGTGGGTATTTTAATCTTGTACACTTCATGAAATCATTACTCAATCGAAATCTCAAACGTCATCCTTCATTTATCACAATTACACCCTTATTCTATTCTGAGGGCAGCATTCCATCTCTTTTAAATGTTGCTAGTCTTAGACTCTTTTGCTTTTATTCAGGCTATACAGAGCTTTCTATAACATATAGAAACCATTAGCTCTCTTGTTTTCATGGGCTTAATCCTAAGGACTTATCCATTCTCATCACCTTCTCACTCGCACTTTCTTATCCTTACTTCTGTCTTCCTAAAACCTTGTCACTTTTCCATACTTTAGCTTGCGACCTACACATATCTAGTTATACTACTCGCAACCTTCTTTCAACTTACTTGCACCATAGATTTCCTTGTGTTATTTTGGAATATCAAGCGAGACATCACAACGTCTCAAACTCTTCTTTACTCTTTTAACTAGGCCTCTCGATACCTATAAACCATAGGCTGGAAGATATATGCCACTGACGACGCCGCTATCATTCCTGGATACTGAATCCCAGTGCTTCTAGCCTTCTATCCGAAGTATGGACTATTCGCAACCTTCTACATTTGAGTATCTCGTACGTTATTCACCTTTACCTTACTTACCTTAAAATCTCGCATCACATCTTCTATCTCTTTTATGACATCCCTTCCATATAGGTATGATTTACATACACAACTTGAAGCTCTATTATAATACTTGCACCTTTGGTGCATACACAATCCGGTGGGAGCATCATACTGACTTCTTATGAGGCTGGTACTTTACTAACCGGCTTTATCGTAAATCCGTTATAGAATATGGTTGCTATGCTATCTCTCTTGTACCTATGATATTAAGAGTGATTCTGCAATGTTCTCAATCATGATGTCTATAATTTGCTGGGTCCAATAATCAGATTCCTGATTTACTTCATTGATAAAACTCTTTAGTTTCCTCTTCCTTCTGATCAGCCTTTATGTAGGCTTAAGTTATCATCCAATCTGCTGCTCATGGTATTACTTTAGTCTTTCATGGACGCTATGGAATATCCAGGATATAATCTTTTAACAATTCAATCCCTTGTCTATGACCTGGACTCTGTTATTATTTTTAACTTATACCGAAGTCTTCTATGGCTGTATGATTAGCAACATATATGCTGCATGGATAATACTCCGAAATCTTAAGTGCATTCATAATGTAACTAACTCTAGACTATTGATCAAATAATTCCTTCCATTCCTTCTCATCTTTCTTGAAATGTAAGCAATTACTTTTCATGGTCGTTAAGCTGCTTATTGTATATTGCTTATCTTAGTGACCACACATACTGGAATTCCATATAACCCATATGATCTTGAATAACACCTTTTGATTTTTTTTTTGTCTTCTTCCCGTTCATTAGCCACAATAGGTGCCACTTTCTTATGAAGTGCATACAATATTGTTGTGAGATTGTTGGTACAAGACCGTTTCCTCTTTAGGTCATTGTGCTTAGGTTGAAGCCTTCTTTCTTATTTCCCCAACTAGTCTTTCGTTGTAGTACTTAGGGAAGACCCTCTAACTTTTGTAAAGCTGCGAGCTTATTATGTCGTATACCCGATAGAATTTTTGATGTCCTTCCTCGCCTATACTTATCAGTAGTTACTTACTTCCATGCCCTTGTGCTTGTAGGATTGCTTCTGAACTGATATTTTGACTGTCTTCCTAGTGGCACTCTCTTTTATTCCTGTAATACTCGTGCGGTACCTTTAACTACCCCAACTCCTATCTGAATATTTCTCAAGTATTACAATGACATTAATGCGAGGTTGAATTCACTATATTGGGTTTTACTATGTTTATCTAGCATGATCTGCTGACTCGTCTGTAACCTCCTGTTTAGCCATAACTAGGCTCTTCCTGAATCAATTACTAACTACTCATTGGCCCATGTGCATATCAATATTTCGTGTAATCTATCTTGGGTTATTTCCTTTGTCTTAACTTACATCTCGCACTGGCTCCTTATCTATCAATAACATCTCGGGCAGGGACCCTTGCTTCCTTTCCTTGACGTCGTGTGTGCATAATGTTCTGAAATCGTAGCACATCTGTAGGCTTTGAATAAGTGCAATCTCATCCCTTTTTCATTTTTTTATCGCATTATCCCCTTACCATTCCATAATTACTAGAACCACTTAATTTTGACTTAATGCCACCTCACTCCATATTCCCCTCTTTAGGGGAGTACTAAGAGTTGGAGCTACGACGACCTACCTATAGATGTTTTACCTCTTCATCTTTGGCATCCTTTCACATCATCAATGACCCTTACTTGCCTTGCGGTAATCCTTTTGTACCAAGGACAACAAAATTCCTTACTCGCGATGGTGACACTTAGTGCAACTGGCACATATATTCTTTTAAGCTTAACTTTGCTCACATTGCTTGCTTTAGGGACGCATCTTCCTGAATGACCATTCTCTGAATTTCTCATGAATCTTCTTCTGTTGTCCATTCTATTATCGCCAGAACGCAATCTGAAATCCTCATGATGTCGACCATATTCAAATCATTCAGTCCCTGATTCATGTTTAGTTTATCTTGTTCACCAATCCATGCTGATTTATATTACTCTAGGGTCTAACTTTTCCTTTTGGTAATCATGTTATAGTCACGAACATATTTTTTGAAATGAGGATGTGATTTTATGGCCTATACTTTTTTGTTGTCTCAAGTCCTGTCACCTCTAGTCTTTTCCTTCACTTGACTATAGACTCTGTAATACTGTCATCTTTTGATCTACCTTTGTCATCCATGTATCATTTCTTACTCATAATGCTTCATTAACTCTTTTCTTATTTTCCACTAACTTCTATGTCTATCATTTTATTCTGAAAACACGAACGAGACATTCTTCTGCTTCTAGCTCCCCTTGCTCCATCCACTAGCTCTTCGGGTTGCCTAACATTCTCGCTCTACTAGGGACGGGAGCATACTAAGGTAATATTCATCCCTTCCAGGCTTCCAGTGCCTATCTTTGTAGTACTCACATCTAGTTGTACTATTTTAGAGTGCACCATCTGGGGGTCTTACAAGGACATCTATTAGTACATTTGCAATATCCTTCGGAAATGTCAGCTAATGCAAATAATCCACCCATCAATTTGGGCTGCCCTAACCACAGCTAGATCCTGATATCCTACCTTCTCTTATACTACTCAAAAGGCTTATATTCCTCTACGATAAACTTCATTAGTTGGGTAGCTCGTACCCATTTTCATCTTGCTTCTTTTACTTGCTAAAACTTGTATCTACCTTCCTATTCTCTTATTCCTTTTTACCGTAAGAGTGGATAGACATTCTTGCCTTAGGGATCCTTATCAAGAAGTTTACACATCTTAGTACACACACGATCTGCTGAATACATCATATTTATCCATCATAAGCATGATGCAAAAATTGAGTTCCTCTGACTCAACTCTTCCACAGTTATATCTCTTACCAACCGTCTTTTGGATATAGACATCATCGTATTATGAATAAGATAGAGTTTTGAAAATTGAGTTCTTACAACTGAGCTCTACCACACGATCTAGAGTAAGAAGAAAAAGTGACAGTCCTAAATTCCCTATAGCCTCTTGCTTATAAGTGTGGTGCACAACACACCCATAAACCAAACCCTACTAGAGACGGCTTGTAGACTCCCTAGGACAAAACTGCTCTGAATCCACTTTTGTCACGACCCAAACTGATGGGCCGCAACGGTTACCCGGTACCTTACTCAACCGAGTACCAACATAACGTATCTTTCTTATTACATCATCATATACACATTACATATGGGCCTATAAGGCCAACATGATTATTTATAAACTCAAAACATAGGCCGACAAGGCCGTACAATCTTTCACGTACACGACATATGTCTACAAGACTCTAAGAGTACATAAATGTCATAAATGTCGGGACAGAGCCCCGACATACCAAACAATATACATCTAAATCATACTGACCAAACAAGCAACTCCGGAGCAAATGGTGTGCACCAACATCTTCTGCTGAGCTGATCGCCTACTTGGAGGACTCTCGACCTGTCTATCAAGACCTAAGGGCATGAAACCCAGCATCCCCAGGCAAAAGGGACGTCAGTACAAATAATGTACCGAGTGTGTAAGGAATGAAAATCAGTAAATAATAGACATGAGAGAAACGTGGAGTAAAAGACTCGACATGTACGTCTACATAGCTCTGTGAATCATTTCATTTTTATAATGTCCTGCATATGCATGTAAATGTCATACCATGCATGGGTATACAACAACAACAACAACAACAACAACAACAACCCAGTAGAATCCCATTAATGGGGTCTGGGGAGGGTAGTGTGTACGCAGACCTTACCCCTACCCCGAAGGAGTAGAGAGGCTGTTTCCGAAAGACCCTCGGCTCAAAAAAGAGATAATATTAGTATCACAACAACACTCATAAGATAAATAGCAATACCATGAAATTCAGAAGAAAGATGCAAAGCAAAGGGAGAGGGGAGATAAAGGGAAGGGAG